>CM060320.1:73402124-73444624 GCA_030674155.1 Stramonita haemastoma | reverse complement strand
AAACACAGAGACAGAGAGAGAAGGAAACACAGAGACAGACAGAGAAGGAAACACAGAGACAGACAGAGAAGGAAACAGAGACAGAGAGAGAAGGAAACACAGAGACAGACAGAGAAGGAAACACAGAGACAGACAGAGAAGGAAACACAGAGACAGACAGAGAAGGAAACACAGAGACAGACAGAGAAGGAAACACAGAGACAGACAGAGAAGGAAACACAGAGACAGACAGAGAAGGAAACACAGAGACAGACAGAGAAGGAAACACAGAGACAGACAGAGAAGGAAACACAGAGACAGACAGAGAAGGAAACACAGAGACAGACAGAGAAGGAAACACAGAGACAGACAGAGAAGGAAACACAGAGACAGAGAGAGAAGGAAACACAGAGACAGAAAGAGAAGGAAACACAGAGACAGACAAGAAGGAAACACAGAGACAGAGAGAGAAGGAAACACAGAGACAGAGAGAGAAGGAAACACAGAGACAGACAGAGAAGGAAACACAGAGACAGACAGAGAAGGAAACACAGAGACAGACAGAGAAGGAAACACAGAGACAGACAGAGAAGGAAACACAGAGACAGAGAGAGAAGGAAACACAGAGACTGAGAGAGAAGGAAACACAGAGACAGACAGAGAAGGAAACACAGAGACAGACAGAGAAGGAAACACAGAGACAGAGAGAGAAGGAAACACAGAGACAGAGAGAGAGAAGGAAACACAGAGACAGACAGAGAAGGAAACACAGAGACAGAGAGAGAAGGAAACACAGAGACAGACAGAGAAGGAAACACAGAGACAGAGAGAGAAGGAAACAGAGACAGAAAGAGAAGGAAACACAGAGACGGAAACAGCAGGAAGCAGACAGATTGACGGGGAGACAAAAAGGGAGAAAACTCTCAGACAGAGACTGAAACAGACTGACAGACGAACAGACTGAGAGACAGACAAACCGGCAGACAGACAAAAGACAGAGCAGGGGACGGACTCCGAACGTCAACATCATACCCGCACTCACTGCAAGCATGAGATTATCTCCATGAAGAAGGAGACAGCAGCTACGCTCAAGGAGCTTCGGTAAAACTCTCTGACAAAAAGACTCTTCACTCATCTCCCATGCTCAATTAGTCATCCGGATTTCAGCGTTCTTTCCTCTGATCCTTCCCGGATTAGTTTAGGAAGAGAGCTGGGGTGACATCCATTTCATTAATTAATCGAGTTGGGGCCCCCGAAATAGTTAAAATGATAGATTGGGGGCATTTTTAAAGAGAGAGATGAGAGAGAGAGAGAGAGAGAGAGAGAGAGAGAGAGAGAGAGAGAGAGAGAGAGAGAGAGAGAGAGAGAGAGAGAGAGAGAGAGAGAGAGAGAGAGAGAGAGAGGAGAGAGAGAGAGCAGGGGGTGGAGAGAAATTGGGAGAGACAAAGAGAGAGAGAAAGAGAGAGATAGAGAGGGAGAAAGAGAGAGAAAATAAACAATTAAAATTTTATATTTAGAGAAAGAGAACAGAGACAGATAGGGACAAGGAGAGTGAGAAAGAGAGAGGCAGACAGATAGATAGATAGAGAAATAAATACAAAAAAAAATCACAAAGTAACAGAGAAACACACACACAAACACACACACACACACACACACACACACACCACACACAACACACACACACACACAACACACACACACACACACCACACAAACACACAACATACATACATACATACATACACAAACACACGACATACATACTCAAAAAAACATCATCCTCATTATCCTCATGATCATCAAAATCACAACCACTATCACCCCTACCGTTATTCACTCATGTTCACAAGCGGTCATACACATCCTTTTATTTTTGCATATGCTTGCTTTATATATCCCAGGGACGGGATAGCCCAGTGGTCAGAACATTGCGCTCGCAATTTGACGACCCCGGTTCGATTCCCGGTCGAGGGGGTTTTTCCTCTAGAGTTAACATCAGTGCTGAATCCACTCTCCCCCAAAAACCTTTCGGATGAGACTATAAACCGATGCCCTGTGTGCGAACGCACGCAGAACATCTTGCGCACACTTTAAATCCTATTCCGCTTTTCGTAAGAGTAGGCCATCGTGTGCCTGTGGGAACAGACGACACGATTTACAAAAAACTGCATACACACGGAGCCTGGATGCAAAAAAGCACAGAGTGCTTATTCCATTATCCTCGATATAAAAGAAAAAAATAAAAAATAAAATAAAATAAAGATATTCTATCTATCACTTAGTCACTGTTCTGCTTTTCTCAGGGTTTTGTTCAGTTCTAGACTTGTCCATTCGCTGATGTTGTCCTCCCATCTCTTCCTTGGTCTGCCTCTTTTTCTTCCCCTTGGACAGTGGTAACATTACACTCAGATGCCATCAGTTGAAAGCAGGCTTTTTTCCAACCTAAATTGGAGTTATTTTTTCTGCACAAAGCATTTTATTTTAGGTACAATCGAAAGTGTGTTTCTTCCTTGCTAAAGTGGCAAGCATAATGCATACTTATTTCCCAGGCAGGCATAGAAAAAGTGGCCACAAAAATGCCTAATCATTTCCCCAGAGCAGGCATTGAAAACTGAAGTGGTACTAAGGCAGCTGCATACATGCAGCTACGTGACTAACTCACTGGCTGGTGAACCTCAGAGCTGTAGCCAAGGAATGACAGAAAAAACAAAGAGGAAAACGAACACTGGATCTCTGCCTTTTTGTAAAAGAAAGAAAAACAACTCTTTTACTGATATGTTTTTCTTGCTTTCTCATCTGCTCAATGTATTGAGAGCCATTATTTGGTAAGTTAGCAGTGCATCAGAATCCATTTTCTCGGGTATTTTGCCTGCTTTGGGGATTGCTAGATTATGTAGGATTTCGCACTTGTGGCCACCGCGGTAATTTGCTAAATCTCATCGTCGGATATGTTTTTTTTTTCTTCATATTATCTACTTTTCTCGTGTGTGTGTGTGTGTGTGTGTGTGTGTGTGTGTGTGTGTGTGTTGTGTGTGTGTGTGTGTGTGTGTGTGTGTGTGTGTGTGTGTGTGTTGTGTGTGTGTGTGTGTGTGTGTGTGTGTGTGTGTGTGTGTCTGTGTGTCTGTGTGTCTGTGTGTGTCTGTGTGTGTCTGTGTGTGTCTGTGTGTGTGTGCGCGTGCTATTTTCTTTCTCAATTTTCTAATTCTTTTTTTTTCTAATATCTGCAATTCTTGGTTGTTGTTTTTTTTTTAAGGAGAAACACAAAACAAGTGGGGCAAGATATTCAAGTGAAAATGAGGAGGAGACACACAGAAACAGAAAAAAACAAATCTTTGCATAACAAAATATTGTTAATGTTTTAATTCATATTAATTCAAAAAGGAAAGGAAACAGCTGTTTATTCCCTAATAAAATCCTTAAAGAATACAAAACTGAATAAGAAAATATATGATAGGATTGAATCAAATGGATATGACAGATGGATGGATGGATGGATGGATGGATGGATGGGATGGATGGATGGATGGATGGAGATGGATGGATGGACATATGGGTATAAGCACTCATTTAAAATCTTACGTGTGCGCTTAAAAAAAGGTGAAGGTAAAGTGTTCCCTAACCTATGTAGTCGCAGGAAAGTGAGGCATCAGAGACCTCAGCTTCTGTGGGGGCCAGTATATTGAGGGCGGCGCCCATCTCCTCTGCCTCGCTGCTTTACTTTCTTTAAACCTAAAGAGGGGGTGGAGGAAGAGATGGATGGAAGGAGGGAAGGAGTGTGAAGAGAGAGAGACAGAGACAGAGACAGAGAGTTAAGGAGAGAGAGATACAGACAGACAGAGACAGAGAGACAGAGGCAGACAGAGAAAGACAGAGACAGACAGACAGGCAGACAGACACTGACACTGAGACACAGATAGATAGACAAAGGTGGGGGGAGGTGGGGGCAAGAAGGGGGGGGGGGATTACGAATGCCAAAAGTTGTATTCAATACAGGCCTTAGCCTCTCATGAAGTGCGTTTGAATATAATCACCATTCCAAAACATATTGCATAGGAACGTTTTGGAAACAGAGAATGAGACCAACAACTGCTTTCCTTTATTATTTCACTTTTTGCATGTAAGATGTGTGTGCTTGATAGAAGCCTTTTAGGTTGGCTGTTTATTTATCTCATATTCCTGTGCGTTTTTCAAGATTGTGTCAAACTTTTGCTAGAAAGCTTTTTCATCTACTGGTAAAAGACACCTTGAAAACCTGTGGCAAGACATCTCCAGAGTTGATCACCTTTTGCAGGGGATGTGATCTGCCGACATTCACAGTTTCAGCTTTCTTTCCTTTATCTAGTCCTCACGTGGCGTCGTGTACATTTGCGAGGTTTTCAGTATATAGCTATAGTGGTATTGTCATTCATTTTTCAAGTGTTTATTTCTCATTTCCGCATCTTTTCATGACATCTGATTGAAAAAAAATATAATTCAATGTCTTTTTTTCAGTGTCTGTTTTCACGAAATCGAGTATCAGACACTGAAAGAGAAGACTTTGCAGCTGGGAACCCAACAAGGACAATAATCACTGAGAGAGAGACATAGACAGAGTAGGAGAGACAGAGACAGAGACAGAGAGAGGACCACTTGAAATGGTTGCTGTCATCTACAGTTGTCTTCATCGATCGAGCAGCACTGCCTGCCATTGAGGCCTTGTCCTGCCCTGCCCCCTCCACTATACTCTACAATACTCCTCACAAATACTCCACCCTCTCTGCCGCTTCTTCTCACCAAGCTGCTGTCATCTTCTTCTGTCCTCACTCTGACAGCTGTAAACAGAAGGTTGGAGAGTGTGTACACAGGCTGTAATACACAGTCAACCATTAGGATATGAACGGTATCATTTTTATTTAACTGAAAGTTGTATTAGCTGTGTCATTGCGTATTCTGGTTTTCTTGTCAGGTTGGTGTATAGGGTATAGAGAATATTCATTTCCAGTAACAGTTGAGGAAAACTGAGAAGTAGAACGTTTCTAGTTCTATGTCCAGCTTTTACTTTGTCATTAAGAATAGTCAAGAATTGTTTTTTAATGTTAAAGAAGATCTGTTCCCAGGCACACAGTTCAATGAAGAATGAAATGTGTATAAAACAATTTGATGTGTTTGCAAGCACCACGCTTTCTTGAAATTTACTGTGGTCGCTAACCGGTCAGGTCAATCAATTTATTTTTCCTTTTGCGTAAATGCTTTTGTGAGTCTTTAAGACCCACAACATCCCACCCGCCCAGACCTTCAAACTTGCTGCTGACAGAAAGTTCTTTGTCCCCTCGATGCCCAAGATGGTACAAGTGGACGTTTAAAGTAAAATAAGTAAGTAAATGCTTATTGAGAATCGAGAATGCACTTAAAGATGCAACAAGTCAAGTCAATATTAGAGGCTTGCAGAAACATGGCCAACACTAACATAAAACCTGCGTTAATCCATTGTACTAAGCTGGTGGCACACCTGATAGCTACACAGAGCTATGTCTTAGCGTGTATGGGATGTTTTTTCTTGCAACAAATCTGTTGTGATTTAAGCCTATTAAAATATAAAAAAAATTGGAGTAGTTTGCCTGTCCTGATAATTTCTGCTCTTATGTATATATTCTGGTACTTTTTCATCTTTAATGCATGCATGACGCATATGTCTTTGCTTCCGTGAAAATTAAAAAAAGCGAAACATTTTCTAAGAAAAGTTTACATTCTAGGTCTAGATACATGTTTTCATGGATGTTGGATTAAACAGCATATAAGTTAAAGTTTGCACTTTATTATTATCATAGAACAATGGCAGGTAGCAAAGGTGACGTCACCGGGTGTTTTTGTCCCTGCTCTAGAGCACCAGGTCCACACACGACAACATGTTAACACTGTTATTGTGCAATCCTTTCTGCCCACCACTGATGTGGCCATTTCCCAACATTTGGGATATCCAATTTATTTGATAGCACTACGCTGTTGAAAACTTGAGTTGACCTCTCCCCTAACTCCTGGAGAAGTCATAAGGGACACTAAAGTGAAGTTTTCAGGCCGTGTACCATACGCCAGGTGAATTCTTAGCAAAGTCCTTCCCTCCACAAAAAACCCCAGTTGATACTACTCGCATTTTGACTAAACTGTGCATTGAGGCCTCTCTTCAAGCCGGTGGGTGTTAAGGATAAGGACACAGACGGTTTTCGCCCCTGTCTGCTTGTCCCCCCGGTAAATGTCGGACGGTTCTTTATCGGCGGTGACCTGTCTTGGGGCTGTCATGTCTCAAACACACTTTGGACTGAGTATTCCTTATCTGGCCACTGTCCTTTTCTTCATCTTTAGCTGTCTCTTTTCTGCTTACTGTTGGTGTCTGTCTGTGTTTGTATTATTCCGTTTTGTGTGCGTCTGGTTATCTCTTCACGTTGGCTTGTCTTTCCTGGGAGGAGACTCGTGTCATATAACCACTGGCATGGATGATGGTTTTCTCTTATTTTAATTTGCTCTCTCTGTCTCTCTCTGTCTCTCTCTGTCTCTGTCTCTGTCTCTCTGTCTCTTCTCTCTCTCTCTCTCTCTCTCTCTCTCTCTCTCTCTCTCTCTGTCATGTGGTTTAAAGCAAACAGACGACATACCATTTCTAGTGTCACAATTAAATCAAGACTATTGGGCTTGGCAAACTAGTGAGGGAATTAAGCAAACAAGCAAGCAGGTAAGCAGGCAGGCAGGCAATAAGCAAGCTAGTCAATCTCACCACTTTCACCTTAAACTTCGCTACTAGTTCTACTCGTAGTTCACTTTGATTTCCCCACAGCTCGCCCTCTCCTCCCTAAGTTTCCGTTACTGTGTGTATCCCTCAGGAAATAGTGCAGGACACTGAGACACAACAGACAAAAACAAACACCAAGCGCATACGCACGCACACACGCACGCATGCATGCACGCACGCTCACGCACACATACAAACACATGTACACAGACACAGACGCACACATACACACACACACACACACACACACAAACACACAAACACACACACACGCGCGCTCGCGCAACTAGTACAGAAACGCAAACACACACACACACACACACACACACACACACACACACACACACACACACACACACACACACACACACACACAGAGGGACGGGATAGCCTAGTGGTCAGAACATTGCGCTCGGAACTTGACCTGAGTTCAATTCCCGTTCGAGGGGATTTTTCCTCTGGAGTTAACATCAGTGCTGACTCCACTCTCCCCAAAAGTCTTTCGGATGAGACTATAAATCGAGGCCCCGTGTGCGAACGCACTCAGAACATCTTGCACACACGTTAAATCCTGCTCCGCTTTTCGTCCATCGTGTGCAGGGGGGAACAGATGACATTTACAAAACTACATACACGCGGGGACTAGATGTAAAAATCACATGAGTGCTTATTTTATCATCCTCGATAAAAAAGATGAGATAAACAAATAAATAATTAACGAATGAATAAATAGATCAATCAATCAATCAATCAATCAATCAATCAATATAGACTATATGGGGGCAGAACCTGCCAGTGCTGTCTGCTGTCTACCTGATGGTAGTTTTTCTGCAGACCATCATCAAGGCCTTTGATCACACAGACTTTTCTCATTTTATTTTCTTTTTTATAATCTTTCACCACCTGATGCTGTTCATTTCTCATCTGTTTTCTTGTTTTATTTGGTTTTTAATTAATCTAATTCAATTCGACTGGTATGTTTGGATTTAATGGGGGTTTTTTTCTAACGCGAAGTGTTGCTGGATTTTTTTCTGTTATTTCTGGAGGGAAGGATTTTGTTGTTTTCTTCAGAAGTAAAGCAGTGATGAAATGGGATGAGGTGGTTTCTCTGTAACATTTATGTTTATTAGGCAAGAGTGTATTCTATTTAATTCCTGTTATCATACACATGCACAAACACACACATAGACGCACACACACACAAACACACACAAGAATACATATATATATATATATATATATATATATATATATATATATGTATATGTATATACATATATATATATATAAATATATATATATGTGTGTATATAATATATATATATATATATATATATATATATATATATATATATATATATATATACAGACAGAGAGAAAGAGAGAGTGGAGGGGGGGGGGGGGGTCGGGGGCAAACAAACAGGAAGAGAAATATAAGGACAAATAATGGAGAAAAGGAAGACATTAATAATGAAAAAGTATAATAAGGAAGGAAGAAGTAAAGATGTTACTAGCAGACATGCAAAGTACAGAAAGAAAGAAAAAAGAAAGAAAGAAGAGAAAGAAAGAAAGAAAGAAAGAAAGAAAGAAAGAAAGAAAGAAAGAAAAAAGAAAGAAAGAAAGTAAGAAAGAAAGAAAGAGAAGGAAGGAAGGAAGAAAGAAAAAAAGTAAGAAAGAAAGAAAGAAAAAAAAATAAGAAAGAAAGAAAGTAAGAAAGAAAGAAAGTAAATAAGAAAGAGACAAAGAAACAAAAAAGAAAGAAAGATATATAAAAAGAAATTTGCAAACAAATTACAAAAGAGAAAAAAAGTTAATAGAAAATCGTGGAAAAGAAGAAAGCATAGGGCAGAAAACAAGATCAGTTCACATCTCCAAACAAGATTCAGAGACTTTCCACGTCGGCTACTCCTACTAAATCCGACAAAAGCTACGCCCCTCCCCAACTAGGCAAAATACCCAGAGAAAATGGATGTGCAATTTTTTGCTGTAACACTACATAATGTCTCTCTAAACTTGAACAGATGTATGGGCGACGAAAAAAATATTCAGTGATCAATTAAAAAAATAACATTGTGTTCTTTATTTGATTGGATAACATTTACCATGCCAGAACAAATAACTGGGATCTTTTTTATCTGATGAGATAACTTTTACCATGGTAGAACGCACTTGTTTAAAAATAAAAAAAACTGATATGACGTCTTGGGAGGAGGGGGGGGAGGTGGTTGTTGTTGTGTTTTTCATTTTGTGTTGAAAGAAAATAGGGGCTGGGTGGCTAGGGTAAGGGAGGGGCTGGGTGGCTAGGGTAAGGCAGGGGCTGGGTGGGGTAAGGGAGGGGCTGGGTGGCTAGGGTAAGGGAGGGGCTGGGTGGCTAGGGTAAGGGAGGGGCTGGGTGGCTAGGGTAAGGGAGGGGCTGGGTGGCTAGGGTAAGGGAGGGGCTGGGTGGCTAGGGTAAGGGACGGGCTGGGTGGCTAGGGTAAGGGAGGGGCTGGGTGGCTAGGGTAAGGGAGGGGCTGGGTGGCTAGGGTAAGGGAGGGGCTGGGTGGGTGGGGTAAGGGAGGGGCTGGGTGGGTGGGGTAAGGGAGGGGCTGGGTGGCTAGGGTAAGGGAGGGGCTGGGTGGCTAGGGTAAGGCAGGGGCTGGGTGGCTAGGGTAAGGGAGGGGCTGGGTGGCTAGGGTAAGGGAGGGGCTGGGTGGCTAGGGTAAGGGAGGGGCTGGGTGGCTAGGGTAAGGCAGGGGCTGGGTGGCTAGGGTAAGGGAGGGGCTGGGTGGCTAGGGTAAGGGAGGGGCTGGGTGGCTAGGGTAAGGCAGGGGCTGGGTGGCTAGGGTAAGGGAGGGGCTGGGTGGCTAGGGTAAGGGAGGGGCTGGGTAGCTAGGGTAAGGGAGGGGCTGGGTGGCTAGGGTAAGGCAGGGGCTGGGTGGCTAGGGTAAGGGAGGGGCTGGGTGGCTAGGGTAAGGGAGGGGCTGGGTGGCTAGGGTAAGGGAGGGCTGGGTGGGTGGGGTAAGGGAGGGGCTGGGTGGCTAGGGTAAGGGAGGGGCTGGGTGGCTAGGGTAAGGCAGGGGCTGGGTGGCTAGGGTAAGGGAGGGGCTGGGTGGCTAGGGTAAGGGAGGGGCTGGGTGGCTAGGGTAAGGAGGGGCTGGGTGGGTGGGGTAAGGGAGGGGCTGGGTGGCTAGGGTAAGGGAGGGGCTGGGTGGCTAGGGTAAGGCAGGGGCTGGGTGGCTAGGGTAAGGCAGGGGCTGGGTGGCTAGGGTAAGGGAGGGGCTGGGTGGCTAGGGTAAGGGAGGGGCTTGGTGGCTAGGGTAAGGGAGGGGCTGGGTGGCTAGGGTAAGGGAGGGGCTGGGTGGCTAGGGTAAGGGAGGGGCTGGGTGGGTGGGGTAAGGGAGGGGCTGGGTGGCTAGGGTAAGGGAGGGGCTGGGTGGGTGGGGTAAGGGAGGGGCTGGGTGGGTGGGTAAGGGAGGGGCTGGGTGGCTAGGGTAAGGGAGGGGCTGGGTGGGTGGGGTAAGGGAGGGGCTGGGTGGGTGGGGTAAGGGAGGGGCTGGGTGGCTAGGGTAAGGGAGGGGCTGGGTGGCTAGGGTAAAGCAGGGGCTGGGTGGGCGGGTAAGTGATGAAGGGGAGAAGGGTGTCACTTTTTTGTTGAAAACTACATACCTTTTAATACCCCCACCCTCCCTGTACAGCTGTGTGTAAAAGCTAAACACTGCAGCAGTAAAAACAGGTCCATGTGTTTTCTTTTTAGGGTTATAGCAACAACAACAACAAAAAATAAATAAATACTGCAGCAGTAAGAACAGGTCCATGTGTTTCCTTTTAGGGTTATAGCAACAGAGGCATACAATGACTGGCTATGTTCATATCTGCTTTCGTATGTGAATAGATGGCATGTGCATGCGTGTGTGAGTGCGCGCGCTTTTGTATGTGTGTGTATGTGTGTTTGTGTTGTGTGTTTATGTGTGTGTGTTTGTATATATATATATATATATATATATATATATATATATATATATATATATATATATATATATATATATATTGTGTGTGTGTGTGTGTCTGTGTGTGTGTGTGTCTGTGTGTGTGTGTGTGTGTGTGTGATAAGATTATTATGCTGAGTATTTCGTTTTCTCATCTCTGTCTTCCTTTCTGACTTTCTGTCTCCGATGGCTGTCTGTCTGTCTGCCCTCTTTAGGGACAAGGAAGGTAAGGCAGTGAGGGTGAGGAGATGGGTGCCGCCCTCAATATGCTGGCTCCAAGAGAAGATGAGGTCTCTGATGCCTCGCTCCCGTAAGACCACCTAGGTTATGGGACATCTTTGCCTCTTCCCTCGCTCTCCCGCTCACGAAATATTCGATAGCTCTCCCTCTTTCTCTTTTCTCCCTTTTTTCTGTAATCATTTGTTTCTGTTTTTCATGTGCTCAGTTTTTTTCGCCTTGGGTTTGAATGATGTAAGATGGAAAAGGAAATTGTGAAAGATGTTTATTACTTTTCTTTCTTTCCCATGTTTCTTCCCTTTAGACATTTTCTTCATTATTGATTACGACACTGACATGTTCTTTTTTATATTGATATTGATATTACTGCGTGATTGGTTTTCTTTCACATTTTTTTTGTTAGTTTGTTTATTTGTTTCTTTAAATTAATTTTCTTTGGCTGAAGGCTGAATGTTAGATGAAACAAACCAGAATGTATGTTTATTTCTTTCTGTGAATAAAATGATTTGCTCTTCTTTCCTTTGTCATTTTCTGTCTGTTTCTTTTCGCCTGTCTTTTTCCTGTTTCTCTGTCTCTGTGGTTCCATTTACCGGTCTTTCTCTACGCTTGTTTGTCTCTCTGTCTCCTTCTATCTTTCTCTCCCTCTATCTTTTACTTCCACTCTCTCTCTCTCTCTCTGTCTCTCTCTCTCTCTCTCTGTCTCTCTCTGTCTCTCTCTCTCTCTTTCTTTCTTTCTTTCTCTCTGTCCTTTTTTTCTTTCTTTCAATTTATCTTCCAAAGTCTGTCATCTGTTTATCTCTCTTTCTCTGCCTGTATCTGTCAGTAGCTGTCTCTGTCTGTCTGTGTGTTTGTCTGTCTGTCTCTCTCTCAACCTCTCTCTGCCTCTCTATCTCTGTGTCTCTCTCTATCTCTCTGTCTAAATCTCTGCCCCTCTCTCTCTCTCTCTCTGTCTCTCCGTGTCTCTCTATGTGTCTGTCTGTGTGTCTTTTTCTCTGTATCTCTATCTCCCCGTGTCTCTCTCATGTCTCGCTCTCTCTATCTCTGTTTCTGTTTCTGTCTCTGTCTGTTTGTCTCTGTCTGTGTCTGTCTGTTTGTCTCTCTGTCCTCGTCTCTGTCTCTCTCTCTCTCTCTCCCCCTCTCTCTCTCTCTCTTTGGCTAAGAATCTTCCATCCAGAGTTTTCGTTCTACCCGAAACCCATGAAACAATGAGATCGATGTCTTCATAATTCTCTTAAAAGATCTTGCGCACATATTAAATCCTGTTCCGCTTTTCGTAAGAGTAGGCAATTTTGTGCCGGTGAGATCAGACGACAAGATTAACAAAACTACATACACACTGGGACTGGATGTAAGAAGTATATGAGTGCTTATTCTATTATCCTCAATATAAAATAATAATGAATAAAACACACAAAACACACACACACACACACACACACACACACACACACACACACACACACACAACAGAGTCATGTTGGAGAAGTCAACAAGATGTCACAGACACAAAAACTCCCCCTGCAACCACAACATGAGCAGAAATACCTTTCTCCCAGCTCAAACATCAAACCACCACCCACCTCCACCCCAACCTCCATCTCCCTCACCCCCTTCTTTTGGATCTCTCTTTCTCAGCCACCCTCTTCCTCCTTCCTCTATAAAAAGCTCTCCTCCCCCCTCCCCTTTGTAAACAGACGAAGACGTGCATTTACACGCCAACTCTCTTTTTTCTGTTTAGTTTCAAAGAAAATAATTTTGTTGCTACTGCGTCACTGCCTGGCAAGAACTTTACCATAAATCTTAGAATTAGGGTTAGATCCATTTTTCACTTTCTTCTTCCATGTGTTGACTAATTTTTCATTTATTTTTGTGTTTCCTTTTATTTTTTTATTTCTTTCATTCCTTTCTTTACTTTTACATTTCTTTTTTTTTCTTGTTTCTTTCCTTATGTTTTTTTCATTCTTAGTAACTTTTTCCTTTCTTTTCATCTGATTTTTTATCTCTCTATTTCTACGTATGTATGTATGTATGTATGTATGTATGTATGTATGTATGTATGTATGTATGTATGTATGATGTATGTATGTATGATATGAATGTGTGTGTGTATGTATATATTATGATGTATGTATGCTATATGTATGTATGTATGTATGTATGCATGTATGCATGTATGCATGTATGCATGTATGAAGGTAAGTATGTATGCATTAAAAAATAATGTCGAATACACTAAACTAACATATTCCTGTTGTCAGTTTTAATCAAAGTGAAAAAATGGCAAAGTTAGAAAAATTATCATATTTGATAAGAGCGGCTTTTGAGGGTATATAGACTGATTTTATCATATGATAAATTGTCTCAGTAACAGCAGTTTATTGTGGCTTAAACACTCAACAACACGCTAATCACGCAAGGCCTCTGGAAGGTAGAGGACAATAAAGTACAATACGATGCAAGACAGCGCAAGAAAACATGACATACTACAATGTAATGCCAAACGCCATGATTCACTGCATGTTATTTTGACAACAATAACTTATGTTATACAATGGAACACAGTGCAACAAGGAAATAGAATTCAATGCAAAAAAAATCAGATTATAGTGTACACACACACACACACACACACACACACACACACACACACACACACACACACACACACACACACACACACACACACACACACACAACATAGTTTAAGCCGCGACCACGATAGAAAAACAGCTAAGACTTGTCATATACATAAAAATACATAAACCAGATTTCGGATGCTGCTGCAATCGATCTGATGTACACCCCTTACGGTTTTTCTATTCCTTAATTTTCTAGATTTTTTTGATAAAACATTCGTTTCTGTAAAACGACGAATCTATATTAAAAAAAGCAGGAATCTTGCATGACTGAATCTTAATTAATCTCTGATTTTTATCCACAGCTGGCGACGTTTGGAGGGTATCGCAGATTGAAACACAAGCAAGAAGTGTTGAGCACGCCTGTTAGTGCATGACAGTGCAAACCTCATCTCAGGCATGAAGAGAATGCAGATGCTTTCTTTCGAATGTTTTAGAAGCAGCTGACCAAGGAAGAGATATTTTCTAAGGAGGCTTTCTTTACATCTTCTTCGTCGTCGTGGAATTCTCAGACAGCAGCTACTGTTTGTCTTATGAGCGAAAATGCGTTTGGATGCCGTTAAGTGTCTAACAAGTCAGGCTTACTTTACATCTCCTGCATCATTCTCTGTGTGTCTTTCTTCAGTTTGATGTCCATTGCCATCTTTTGTTGTCTGTTTATCTCCGTGTGTGGGTGTATCTCTGTATCGCTTTCGGTTTATTTGCTTGCTTTCTTTCCAGTGACATTTTTGTTGTCTGTTTATCTCTGTGTGCATGTATGAATGTCTCTTTGTTTGTCTCTCATTTGATTATTCATGCTCTTGCTTTCTATAGACATCTTTTGTTGTCTGTTGATCTATGTATGTAAGTGTCTCTTTATCTGTCTCTCTGCCAATTTATTTGTTTGCTTTCTTTATGTTGACATCTTTTGTTGTTTGTTTATCTCTGTGTGTGAGTGTCTCTTTGTCTGTCTCTTTTTCGCTTTATTTGCATGCTTTCTTTCTAGTGACATCTTTGGTTTACATCACATACACTGAAAAGAGGAAAACGAGAAGATTGTTTTACATCACATACACTGAATAGAGGAAAATAAGAAGATTGGTTTACATCACATAGAATAGAATGAATAGGGGAAAATGAGAAGATTGGTTTACATCACATACACTGAACCGGCAAGGAAGACAAGCTGTCCTGATGTAGAAAGGCACATGGCTAAATGCACTGCAGGAGGCAAAGCATGGCTAAATGCACTGCAGGAGGCAAAGCATATTGGTAGCTGGTACACTGAAGGAAGACAGCTGTCCTGATGTAGAAAGGCCATGGCTAAATGCACTGCAGGAGGCAAAGTATATCGATAGCTGGGCTGGAGTGTTGTCACAAGGAAGTATTGCAAAATCAGTAACTGATATAGGAGATGTACAATAAAGGTAGATTACTAAACTCTATACAAGTAGAAAATGTAGATTGGTTTTTTGTTTAAAATCAGTAACCTAGATTATGAGATGCGCAATGAGGATAAATTACTAGCACTTTGTGTATAAAATGTTGGTTGTATTTCTGTTTAGAAACCTCGCTGGTTTGCTAATATTTGAAATTAACTCCTATTGGAGATTTTTAGTTCATGTTCAATTGAAGTTTCTAGATTTTGGTTCGGGTTTCTTTTTGTTTTTATGTGTGTTCATGGTATGCTAGAGCGACAAGTTCAACGCAACAAACTTTGCAAGCATTATCTGCACTTTCTTATTGTTTTTAACTTGATGAAAGATTCAACGAACACGAGCAAATAACCCCACAAACATCCAAACCAAAGTCTCCAAAAATTAAATCTTCCTAGAACGAATTAGAGTTAGTTTGGTTTTTTTTAAATAAAGAACCATTCCCCTTTTACATGACATGTTTCGAGATTTTGGTTCTTCAATTAACACTCTTTAGAAGTGTGGGTTTGGATTATAGCTTCACTTTTGCAGATACTTTACCGTGAAAAAAAACAATTCAGTAGAAACAACATTCACAAAATCCATAGCCTTGTACCCAGCGAATCTGTCATAAAAATGATAACAAGAGGAAGAACATAATTGTAGCTACTATGCCTAAACTATACACTATAACGTTACCAATGAAAGTATAACAAGAGGAAGAATATATAACTATCATGCCTAAAATAATTATAGACTATAACATTACCAATGAAAGTAACCAGGGAAGGAAACTTGGGTCCAGGTATCGAACAGCCTGCAAAGGTGGCCATAGCATGTTCAACATCCTGGGTTCTGTGGACTCAATATTGGTCTATACCTCCAAGAGAAAACTCGGGCTAGGCTAACTCTTCTTTATGTGATGTGAGATGGGGTTGTGATATGAATCACCAAGCTGTTTTTATCTGGAATTCTTAAGACCTGACATCAGGATTTAGGGAAGGTGAAAGCAAAAGCATGTTGACGTGTGCGTGCTTCAGCTAATGGGGATTTGCTGAAAATCGATAGTGCCGGCACTTAAAACGTGTGTGGGCATAGCGCGACTTCATCCCTGTGAGTGCTTAGCTTGCATTATGCAAGGGCGACTTTGATTCTCCCTATGTTGAGCCAAGTCGGCATCTTTCTCTGATCTCTTTTTTTTAATATGTTGTCATTCCGGTGGTAAGTAAAATTCTGTTATGTATGTGTGTTTGTGTGTATGTGTGTGTGGTGTGTGTGTGTGTGTGTGTGTGTGTGTGTGTGTGTATGTATATATGTATGTATGCATGTATGTATGTATGTATGTATGTATGTATGTAGTACGTACGTACGTACGTACGTACGTAACGTACGTATGTATTACGTATGCATGTACCTATTTACCTACCTACCTACCTACCTACCTACCTGCCTGTCTGCCTGCCTGCCTGCCTACCTACCTACCTACCTACCTACCTACCTACCTACCTACCTACCTACCTACCTACCTACCTATCTACCTACCTACCCATCTTCCTCTTTTCTTCTATAATCACTCTTTCTTCTATAATCAAAATCATTTTATTGTGACTTCTGATTTTCGTCTTCTGAATGAGTGCATTTTTATTACCTTATTATATATAATGTTCTTATTCCTTTATGTTGTTTGGTACTGCATATAGTTTTACTGTTTAGTATCTTTTTATCTTGATGTTATCCCTGAAAAGGGCGGGACTGGATGTAAAAAAGCACATGAGTGCTTATCTATTATCCTCGAATAAAAGAATTTGTCTTGTCTTGTCTTGTCTTGTCTTATCTATCTATCTCTCTATCTCTCTATCTCTCTATCTATCTATCTATCTATCTATCTATCTGTTTTTATTTGTTATATATATTTATTTATTCATACCACTTTATGTCACAGCAGATTTCTTTGCATGAAATTCGGGCTGCTCTCCCCGGGGAGAGCGCGTCGCCACAAGTGCAGCACCACCCATCATTTTTTTTCTTTCTTCTGAATGCAGCTGTATTTGTTTCCCTATCAGGTTGACTTTTTATGCAGGATTTTGCCAAGGACAACCCCTTTGTTGCTGTGGGTTCTTTATCGCGCGCTAAATAATGATGTGTAACACACGGGACCTTGGTTTATTGTATCATCCGAAAGACTAGCACCCAGACCACCACTCATGGTCTAATGAATGGGGGAAAAGTTTTGGACCCAAACGGGATTCGAACCATTGCACACTCCGAACCAAACTTTTCGCTTTCTTGGCAGGCGCGTTATTTCTAGACCACCAATCTATATGGGTATCTATCTATCCCGTAGTGTGGCGACCGTAAGGCACTTCTGAAGACTGGACCCCAGTTCCTATAATTATTCCTCTCTCTGTTCTCCGGCAGAAGAGAGGCAAGCAGAACCTGAGTGAAGAGAAAAAAATGCTGTCATCCAGATTGCAGCAGACGATAAAGAAGAAACAAGCAGAAATAACTTATGATCTGCTTTGAAGTGAAAATGTGTCAGTTGAGGCCAACAAGCAAACATCAGCACCCACCCTTCGCAATGAGAAAACAAAGGTATAGGAAGAGCAAAAAACAAAACAAAATAAAACAAAACAAAATAAAACAAAGGAGAAGAAGACGAATAAAAAATGCAAAAAAATTGCAAAGAATTGCAAGTAAGAAGAAGAAGAAGAAGAAGCAGAAGAAGAAGAAGAAGAAGAAGAAGAAGAAGAAGAAGAAGGAAGAAGAAGAAGAAGAAGAAGAGGCAAGGCATGGCAAGGCAAGGCAAGGCAAGGCAAGGCAAGGCAAATTCCTCTATTCGAGGATAATGAATAAGCACTCGTGTGCTTTTTTACATTCAGTCCACACCAATATCAGGGATAAAAACCAAGATAAAAAACTCCTTAAAGTAAACAATAACAAGAGTAATGAAATACCAAGAACACGAAACTATACCCAGTACCAAACAACAGTCAAGAAATAAGGACAGCAAGACTATGCATAATAATGTCATAAAAAATGCACAAATTCAGAAAATTAATAAAAATCAGAAATCACAATGAAATGATGATTTTGATTATAAAAAAAATAACAAGAGCGCTAATAGATAAAGAGCAAACAAGAGAACATAATGCGATAAACAACTGAAACATCAATCCACCACCATCTATCAATAAGATAAGTTATATAAATCATACATTTTGATAAAAGGGAAAGAAACTAACTAATATCCTTATTGGAGGGGGAGGAGGAAATACTACCAATAACAAATTACATAAAACACGCCAGATATTTAAAAATATAGTATCACAGTTTTATAAATTGGATAATGATTTTTACACACACACGCACACACACACACACACACACACACACACACACACACACACACACACACACACACACCACACACACACACACACACACACATTCACAGGTTCTCGCACATATCATCAATAAACTTCATTCTAACAGAAATATATGCCTTGAATTCTTAATAAAATCATATAACGCATACGGAACTAAGGAAGAACAAGAGAAGAACAATAACAATAAGAGCAAGAAGGAGAAGAAGAACAATAAGAAGAAGAAGGAGAAGAAGGACAAGAAGGAGAAGAAGACGCATAGCTGAGGAAGAAAAGCCTCTTAATGTTTCTTTACTGTTCACTTTTTCAAAGCCGCCTTGTCATAATTTATGATGGCTTCGTGTTTGGGGCAGACAACAGTAGTTTCCCTTTGACGTAGGTCAGACTTGGGTTTTTCCTTCTCGAGTTTTTTTTCTTATTTAAAAAAAAAGTTTATGTTTGACTGTATTTCTGCCTGCCTCTTCCCTTCTGTTGCCTTTGTCTTTTGTGGTCTATGTGTTTGTTCTTAGTGCTTGTGTGTGTGTGTGTGTGTGTGTGTGTGTGTGTGTGTGTGTGTGTGTGTGTGTGTGTGTGTGTGTGTGTGGTGTGTGTGTGTGTGTGTGTATGTGTGTGTGCAACAAAGTCAAAGTTTTATTTCCAGATGCACAATGCATCTAAGCATTGATTTGCTTTTTTTCATCAAGCCATCTATCTAGGGGAAAGGGAAGAGAAAAACAAACGTTTCACCGACATGTTTTAGCTAACATGATTCTACAGCCTCAAATTAAGGTAAATCTATAGATGCAAACGTACAAAAAGAGGGAAGAGAACAAAAAAGAGAAAAAACCAAAACAGAAATGCACTCAAATCTCTCTCTCTCTCTCTCTCTCTCTCTCTCTCTCTCTCTCTCTCTCTCTCTCTCTCTCTCTCTCTCTCTCTCCACACACACACACAACACAGAAACACACACACACACACACACACACACACACACACACACACACACACACACACACACACACACACGCACGCACGCACAGAATACATACACACACGCGCGCGTGGGCGCGCTCGCCACACGAGTACGTATGCACATACGCGCGTGCACAGATTTAGAGTTTAAAAAATGATAAAGTGTTTGAACGAACAAACCATCAGTTAAAGTTATATTAGTTAAACTATCACAAATACCTTTATTTAAAGGCTGAAAATAAATGTTCTTTTAACAGTTTATATCATGTTACAATATCTCCATGCATTCAATTCATACTTTAGATATAAAAAGAAAGGAACATATCAAGTGTCAACAAGAAAAAAAACAAAAAAACAACTGCAGTAACAATTCAATATGATAATACCCACCACCACTGAAAAAGACATACAAAGAAGGAGATAAATTTCCTTTCATTGACATCCGATAATTATTTAAAAAAACAAAAAAACACCTGTGATTTTTGGCAGAGATATCACCAGAGGATTTGCGCCATGAATTCTCCTAATGGAAAAACCAGAACATTTTTTTTTTAAATCTTACTCCTCAGGTTAAAATGAAGAAAACACCTATAAACCAGAATGACAAGCCTCATTAGTGATTATACTTCTCTGTCTGTCTTAAGTATACACAATATATTCCAATGCGTCATTAGTGATTATACTTCTCTGTCTGTCTTAAGTATACACAATATATTCCAATGCGTCATTAGTGATTATACTTCTCTGTCTGTCTTAAGTATACACACAATATTCCATAATTACAGATTCCATGTTAACGTTTGAAAAACAAACATTTTCCCTGGAAATTTATGAACTAGTTCTTTTGTTGTTGTTTTTTAGGTACGTTTCTCTCTGTACTTAATGGAGAGAGAGAGAGAGAGAGAGAGAGAGAGAGAGAGAGAGAGAGAGAGAGAGAGAGAGAGAGAGAGAGAGAGAGAGAGAGAGAGAGAGAGAGAGAGAGAGAGAGAGTCAAAGTCAAATAATTTAATGAGCCAGGCCATTTGCCCATGTCAAGGGGAACAGTGGGACGGGGATGATGCCATACTAACATACTTATCACTTGAAAATATCAATGCAACACAAACATTTGTGGAGCAGAATCCTCTGCGTGCCTTCATTCTAGACAGTCAGTCACCCTGAATTAGTGGTAGCACCATTCTTTGAAATGGTAACGACAACTAGCGATTATCAATAACACCACCTTACGAAAACATAGTTTTTTCCGCACCAGGCAAAGGACAAAAATCATAATTATAACAGTTGCAATCAGCAATATGAAAACACATAAATGCAAACAGTTCACAATCATGTTGTCTACACCACAGCAGATGACCTTAAATGAAGTGCACTTTTGACGTAATACATTGCTGACTTTGCATGTGTTGTGCTTGAGAGCAGCAACGCCAGTCTGAAAGTAGATGGTTGATTAGAAAATTTTGCAGGTATAAACTGTTCCCGTATCAGATTGTATCTTGGACATATAAACATGAAATGTACTTCGGACTCAAGGATACCCTGGCAGAAAGGGCAGTCAGAAGAGAGAGAGAGAGAGAGAGAGAGAGAGAGAGAGAGAGAGAGAGAGAGAGAGAGAGAGAGAGAGAGAGAGAGAGAGAGAGAGAGAGAGAGAGAGAGAGAGAGAGAGGAGGATGTCGAAGAAAAAAGGGGAAAAGGCAAAAAGACCGATAAACAGGAAATGTGAGAAAGACAGGAAAAGGGGAAGAAAGAAAGAAAAATGAGTGACAGAGAAAAAAGAAAACCAAAAGAAAAACAGATAGAAGAAGAAAAATAGACAGAAGGAACGAAAGTAAAATGAAAACAAAGGAAAGAACTATGCAAAATGATATCAACAAGAGCAAAATAGTAAGAACACAACACGAACTCTTCGAGAAACCCTTTCTGTTTATTCTAACTCTTCTTCAGGCTAAACTATTGATACTGAGATTGTAAAAAGAATCTCCCCATTTCCTCCCTCCCATTCTTCTTCCCATACTTTCTGTTTGTCCTTTTTTTCTTCTTTTTGCTTTTTATCTTACCTCTATCTTCGTCATTGTCTTGGAAACAACCCGATAGTTCATCAATAAGCTTGGTAATGAAGATCCCTCGGTAAAACTCAGCTGAATAAAAAGGAGAGGGATAGTCTGTGTTTAAGTCTCTTCCAGTTGCAATGACCAAAATCACAAAAAGTGAAGATTTTAGTAATATTGCTGATGATGCTAATGGAAATGAAGAGCAAGAAAAACAATGAAAAGTCGGAAGAGATGAAAACAAAAAGGAGAAACAAAAATAAAAGTAGGTACGGAAGAAGAATGAAAAGTAAGAGAAGCAGAATGTAAAGGATGAAAAAAGTAAAAAGAAAGAGAAAGACAAAAAGGACGAAAAAGAAGAGGTAGTCGAGAAGTAGAAGATTGAAAAAGAAGAAAAATGCACAGAAGAAGAAGAAAAGATTAAGAAGAAGGCAAAGAAGAAGAAAAGAAAAATGCAAAGAAGAATACAAAGAAGAATGCAAAGAAGAAGAAGAAGAATGCAAAGAAACAGGAGAAGAAGAAGAAGAAGAAGAAGAAGAAGAAGAAGAAGAAGAAGAAGAAGAAGAAGAAGAAGAAGAAGAATGCAAAGAAGAAGAAGAAGAAGAAGAAGAAGAAGAAGAAGAAGAAGAAGAAGAAGAAGAAGAAGAAGAATGCTAAGAAGAAGAAGAAGAAGAAGAAGAAGAAGAAGAAGAAGAAGAAGAAGAAGAAGAAGAAGAAGAAGAAGAATGCAAAGAAGAAGAAGAAGAATGCAAAGAAGAATGCAAAGAAGAAGAAGAAGAATGCAAAGAAGAAGAAGAAGAATGCAAAGAAGAAGAAGAAGAATGCAAAGAAGAAGAAGAAGAATGCTAAGAAGAATGCTAAGAAGAAGAAGAATGCAAAGAAGAAGAAGAAGAAGAAGAAAAGAAGAAGAAGAAGAAGAAGAAGAAGAAGAAGAAGAAGAAGAAGAAGAAGAAGAATGCATAGAAGAAGAAGATGAATGCTAAGAAGAAGAAGAAGAAGAATGCAAAGAAGAAGAAGAAGAAGAAGAAGAAGAAGAAAGAAGAAGAAGAAGAAGAAGAATGCAAAGAAGAAGAAGAAGAAGAATGCAAAGAAGAAGAATGCAAAGAAGAAGAATGCAAAGAAGAAGAAGAAGAAGAAGAAGAATGCAAAGAAGAAGAAGAAGAAGAAGAAGAAGAATGCAAAGAAGAAGAAGAAGAAGAAGAAGAAAGAAGAAGAAGAAGAAGAAGAAGAAGAAGAAGATGAAGAAGAAGAAGAATGCTAAGAATGCTAAGAATGCTAAGAAGAAGAAGAAGAAGAATGCAAAGAAGAAGAAGAAGAAGAAGAAGAAGAAGAAGAAGAAGAAGAAGAAGAAGAAGAAGAAGATGAAGAAGAAGAAGAAGAAGAAGAGGAAGATGAAGAAGAAGAAGAAGAAGAAGAGGAAGAAGAAATTGACGAAGAAAATATTGCTAGAGAACTGCAAATACAAAATGAAAGAAGTTCAGAGAAAGGAGATGAAGAAAAAAAGCAAGGAAATTGAGATTAGACGACGAAGAAGCGTAGAATGATAAAACATTTTAAATCTTGATACAATATTAAAAAAATATTGAAACCAATAACAGCAACAACAGAAAACAACCTCTAACCACACACAGAAAAGTAATAACAATATCAAAAAATAGCAGGAATTCGGATTAGAATATCATCAAGAACTGAACAACACAAAGAAAGAAAACAACAAAGCGACAAAGAAACAAAGAAACAAACGAACAAAAGGACAGAACTACAAGGGAAGAGGAGACACGTATCTCAGTGTTCATTTCGCCTGTATTAAGACACTGTTGATTTACAATCACACGCAAACACAGGAACTGACCAGCGAAAGACGAGACAAAAGACCTTCTGTATCATTGTCATATTGATTCTGCGAAACAGGAGATCATGTCATTTCGCTTTCATCAGCGTTAAGTATCAGCAGAATAGAAATGGCATTATCTACTCCATCCCCCATACGATTCCCTCTGGCTTTATCTAGGATTACCTCTGCAACATAGCTACATGACGGAATAATGCAAAGAAAAAGAATGAGAAGAAGAAGAAGACTGGGAAGAAGAACAAGAAAAAGAATGAGAAGAAGAAGACGGAAAAAGAACGCGGAGAAGAATGCGAAGAAGGAGAATATGAAGAAGAATTACGAAGAAAAAGAAAAATCCCGCAGAAGAATTGCGAGGAAGAAGAGGATTTGCGAAGAAAAAGAAGAGAAGTGTGTTTATGAAGGCGGGGGCAGGAATTTGCACAAAACAAATTATTTATCTATAAAACAGGGAAGAATGCGTAGAAGAATGAAGCAGTAGAGAGAGAATTGCGAAGAATTGGGAAAGACAAAAATTGCAAAGAAGAAGAATTGCGAAGAAGAATTCCAAAGAAGAAGAATTGCGAAGAAGGAGAATTGCGAAGAAGAAGAATGCAAAGAGGAAGAAGAAGAATGCAAAGAAGAAGAATGCAAAGAAGAAGAATGCAAAGAAGAAGAATGCAAAGAAGAAGAAGAAGAAGAATGCAAAGAAGAAGAATGCAAAGAAGAAGAATGCAAAGAAGAAGAAGAAGAAGAAGAAGAAGAAGAAGAAGAAGAAGAAGAAGAAGAAGAAGAACAACAACAACAACAACAACAACAACAACAACAACAACAGCAGCAACAATAGAAACAGCAAGACAACAGTAAGAAGAAAAAGAACAAGAACAAGAAGATCAACAAAAAGACCAATAAAACAAGAGCAAGAAGAACACGAACAAGAAAAAGAAAGGACTGTGATTGTCAGGAGGAAGCATTTTGAACAAAACTGGCAGTTTAATGGCTCTTAACAAGACATTGACCCTGCAACTTTCTTTTTCTCTTCAACCCCCCCTTTTTTGGGTGGGGGTGGGGGGACCTAGCCTGACCAAATAAACACCAATTATCGATCTATCCCTTGAGGCTGGAAGACAAGATGGAAGCCTTCCTGATTATGATGGTAGTAAACAAAGCGTCCCAGAGGGTCATTTCACCGGAGTTGTAAGGCACCTCATGGCTGAGCTGTTCCTGTTTCACAGCGTGCACAGGACGTTTGTCCCTGGCAACTTCTCCTTCAAATAATTACTGCAACGATTTTAAAAACCTGAAAGGTTTGGTCAGGCCAACCAGCCCTATGCCTGTTACTGGGGGGATGATAGACTACAATGAGCTGTTGACTAGAGTTTATTCCCTCCTCCTCCTCCACCTTCTTCTTTTACTACTACTACTACTACTACTACTACTACTACTACTACTACAACTACTACTACTACTACTACCGTAAAATCCCTAGCATAAGCCCACCATCTAGCAAACGCCCACCCCCCACTTTGGGCCAAAAGTTGTGCACAGGGGTAACTACCTAGCAAACGCCCACCCTGCTTTTTTCAAAGAGACTATGCTCACTTTCTCTGGAATTTGTGCAGACTGTTCTAAAAGTCATCTTTCCCCCTTCTTTACCTTAGCTTTTCGTATTTCTTTCCTTTTTTCTTATTCTTTGTCCCCTATCCTCACTCCCACCCATCCCCAACAAAGTGACTTAAAATTACGTCATGCTTTTTCCACTGACGTCTTTTATCTGTCACTGACGTACGGGCACTTTGACGACGCTTCCTGATAGCCGAAAGTTGGTTCTTGAATCTCTCTGTGCCATTTTTGCAAAATGCCGAAGCGACAATCTTACACTGTATCTTTCAAATTGGAGGACCTCCAGTATCTGGATAATGAAGCAGGTGGGAATGTTTCGGAGTGTGCCCGTGAATTTTCTGTGGATAGGAAGAGGATCAGGGAATGGAGTGAAAACAGAGATAGACTTGAACAGCAGTACGGAAAAGACAAACAAAAACGTGAACTGTCAAAAGGACAAGCAGTTAGATCTGAACATGTCGACCAAGGTGTGCTGCATTATCTGGAAGATGAAAAATCTGAAGGCAGGGTATTGCGAAACAAGGACCTACAACGACCTACAACGGAAAGCGATGGAACTCGTTGACCTTCTTTGCCTCAAAGTCCCTTTTTTCTACGTTCCTTCACTTATACTCACACGACCTAACTTAAATGCTTTCGGGGTTTGTATTCGCTCAATTACACGGTTGAGCACAAAAAATACTTTGTGCAAAGGGGTCTATCCCGAGCAAACGCCCACCCCCCAGTTTTGCCCTAAATCATTGCAAAAGGGGGGGGGGGGGGGGGGCGTATGCTATGGATTTTACGGTACTACTACTACTACTACTACTACTACTTCTACTTCTACTTCTACTCGTGGTGCTGCTGCTATTAGTACTTCTACTTCTTGCTGCTACTACTGCTACTGCCACTAAAACTTCTACTACTCCTCCAACTCCTTCTCCTCTTCCTTATCTTCCTCCTCCTCCTACTACCACTACCAGTGCTGCACATCATAAACATAGTCATCATTATCCCCATGATCACCACCTCCACCACTACCATTATTACCACCACCATCGTTACCATCATCAGTACCAGCATCCTCCTCCTCATCATCAACATCATTCTTATTCTTCCACCAGTCTTAAACAAAGGAATATTGGGTTTTACATGTGACAACTTTCATCAGCCCTTGGGAACACGAAGAAAAGCAAAATCACAGTCAAAGGGAAACAAAACACAAAAGGGAGAGGCTGTAAGAGAGGGGAGGGAAAGTGAGGCGGGGGTTGCTGTTATTAGTCAAATGCCTTGTGAGGGGAGGGGGGAGGGGGGGGTTTTGTGGTCAGAGCAGTGGGGTCATGCTGCCATGACCCGGGCTGGTGCCACCACTAAAGCATCTGTTGAAAGAGAGTTCCTCCCTGCAGTCAACAGCTGTACCGACTCCACCATCTTCAAAGTCCATCGGATGAGGCTATAGGTGTGCAATGACACTCAGAACATTTTTAGCATGTGTTAAACGTATTCCTCTCTTTTGAAAGAGTAGGCCATAGCATGCTGAAAGGAACGGTTGATAAAATAAAAAAGAAAACCACCCCCCACATACTGGTGTGTTTAGACATATTCCCCGAAGTCGGAATGTAGCTAGCTAAAAATGGTGGGCAAAACGGAAAATGTCATCATGGGTGAACTTGAGAGCTCCTGCTTAGCAATGGAAAAACACGACATGGAACAATGAGAACAATGAGGACAATGAGAACAATGAGAACAAAGCCTTCATGCTCGATAAGATAGAAAAAGAACGTAACGGATGCTTGATAAGATAGAAAAAGAACGTAACGGATGCTTGATAAGATAGAAAAAGAACGTAATGGATGAGCCAGCCATCAGACATTCTACCTCCCATTAGGAGATCTCTACATACCACCCCAACCTCCCCCAAAAAAACAAACAAACAAAAAAAACAACAACAAACAAACAAAAAACAACAACAAAGAAATGAAAACCAAGCTATGCCGGCAATGTCTTTGTACCATTCCATCTGCCCCTTCAACCTTCTCTACAGGGAATGAATCATCAAAAGGGGGGCGGAGAGCAGAGAGGAGAAAAGCCAGTGACCCAGCATCATAACGAAAATGGACAGCACAACCGTCCACACAGACCTCCCTTCTGAGAAGCTACGAATGCAGGGAAAGATTTGGAGTACAACATTTCACTACACATTGTCAGCACGACTCTCTCCAAAGTTTATGGAGAACAAAGAAAGAAAAGAGAAGAAAAAAAAAACAAAGCATTGCAACCCCCCCCCCCCCCCCCCACAATTTTGCAAATATGCCAAACACAATTATATCGACCAAGCTTACCCCATAACAAGACTGCTATAGAGTGCAAATGCACGCGAATGTGCCCATGGACATTCAAATACTCAAAACTTTAACATAGCAAAACTAAAGAGCGTTTAAAACCAGCGTTGCCTGCAAACGCAGAAATCTACAAAATGACAAAGATAAGACGGACTCGATCAACGTCATGCTAATCTACAAATGTGACGACATGCAAAAGTGACGAAAACAGCAGCGAAAAAGCGCCCTGGAGGACAAATGGTAACATTTAGGCGTCAGAACCGCAAAAAGAGTAGATGTGTTATATTTTAGAATGAAATTGAATGCATTCATCACAAAATTTTGCAAAAATGTCAAATATCTATGTGGAGATCATAATTACAAACACTCATATCATATCTGAGTGCCCAATTGTAAAACCTTTTTTTTACCTGTATTTTCCGAGCAGTCTCTGAAAAATGTGTTTCAAAATTCAAAGTCAGCCTTTGCCTTTGCTAGATGTTTATTGCACAGTCCACTTGAATATTTGTTGTAGTTACATTAATGTTTCATGTTCACGCTTTGTTGAGATTAAATTTTTCTCATGATCAAGATTTTTAACAATTTACCTTTTTATGCACAAAACATCAACACACATGCTGTCTCTTCAGTCTCTTCTCCTCCCACTTCTTCCACTCCCGTCTTCAACTTCTGTAGCTTCTTCCACTTTCCTGTCTAATATCACTGAGTGTGAACAGACGTTAAAATGAAGACAGTAACAACAACAACAACATACACACACACGCACGCACGCACGCACCACACACTCTCTCTCACTGTCACACACACACACACACACACACACACACACACACACACACACACACACACACACACACACACACACACACACACACACACACACACACACACACACACACACACACACACACACACACACACAGTCCACAGCACACTGACAATACTGATGTGTGTTTTGCTGACAAAATCTCTGTCTCTCTCTCTGTCTCTCTATCTCTGTCTCTCTCTCTGTCTCTCTGTCTCTGTATCTGTGTGTGTCTCTCTCTCTGTCTCTGTCTGTCTGTCTGTCTGTCTGTCTCTCCTCTCTCTCTCTGTCTCTCTCTCTCTCTCTCTCTCTCTCTCTCTCTCTCTCTCTCTCTCTCTCTCTCTCTCCTCTCTCTCTCTCTCTCCATACATCAATAATGCACAGCTTCAATATCACTAATGACACACTTCCTTCTACTGTCACTGCCGCTGCTGGGCCCCATCCTGTAGCGGACTGACTGTTCCCTCCCTCCCTCCCCCCTCTGCCTCTGTCTGTCTGTCTGTCTGTCTGTCTGTCTCTGTCTCTCTCTGTCTCTCTCTGTCGGTCTCTCCCTCTAATCTCTCTGTCTCTCTCTCTCTCTCTCTCTCCTCTCTCTCTCTCTCTCCTCTCCTCTCTCTCTCTCTCTCTCTCTCTCTCTCTCTCTCTCTCTCTCTCTCATCTCCTCTCTCTCTCTCTCTCTCTGCTGTTTTCTCTGCAAGCTACCCGGCATTTGTATCGTATCAGCCTGGGTATCTAGGTATCCTCGTCCTATTCTTTTTTTCCCTTCGGGTTGTCTGTCTCCTCTGTAATATACCATTGTCTACAGTTCAATAGACCACATAATCTCAGCCGAAATTTCAGTAGATTGCTTCGAAGCCTCTCATTAGTTAACGATATCAAATATTGTTCTGGACTAAACGCATCTTTAAATGAGCTATACCAATGGTATTTTTCACTCGACATTAACTTTTCGTGCCAGTTTGACATCAATCCATGTCCAGCATGTGAAGAAGAAGAAGAAGAAGACGAATTGCACTTTTTGTTTACATGTCGAACTTACCAAGAAATTCGTCAAAAAGTTACTTTTTTGACAAACCCAACCAACAGGTCCACTAGTCGTGTACAAAAAGTGTTAACTTCAAATAATATGTCCGAGATGATATCTTTAGCAATATATGTAACTCAGGCTCTAGAAAAACGCAAGCAGACTATGAACCAAATAGATTTTATAAGTAATAACTAAAAATATTTGTTGATATTTGTCTGGATTTTGAGTTATTATTCATGTTTTATTAACCCCCTTTGACTGATGGGCTTGTAGCTTTTGTCAAATAAAATTCGTTCATTTGTTCATTCATTCGTCCCTTCGGGTGAGACTATAAACCGAGGTCTCGTGTGGGAACACACGGATAACATCTTTCGCACACGTTAAAACCAGTTTTGCGTTTTGGAAGTGTAGGCTAGGCCCTTGTGTGCCAGTGGGAGCGGATGACAAAATTAACAAAACTGCATACACATAGGGACTATATGTAAAAAAAAAAGCCCATGTGTGTTTATTCCACTATCCTCGAAATAAAAGAATTTTTAAAAGAAGGAATAATCTTCTTTTTGACATCCTTCATGCATATTGCAGGTCTTCTATATGTTTCATGACGAACTTTCTCCTTCTATCTTGTAGCTAACTGACCCTGCCCCCTTACTTTACCCCCTTCCTCTCCCCATCCCTGCCCATCTCCCTGCCTCTCTCCCTGCCCATCTCCCTGCCTCTCTCCCTGCCATCCCCCCATATCCAGAAGTTTCAGATAAAGAAGACAGGACAGGACAAGAGTGCAGTGCATCCTCCTTCAACGTGTTCCCACAGTTTGATCGGGTTTTGTTTGGGTTAGTAAATCTGTCATAGTTATTTCTGTTTATCTTATGTTGACTGCCAGCAGGTTTCGTTTCACTGGTTTTATGAATTTTCTCTTTTTTTTAAGAATGCGGAAGAAGGTGTGGTAGTAGCAAAATACACACGGGTACACATATGCTCACATATTCATGCACATAAGCACGCATATACACACACACACACGCACGCACGCACGTAAGCACGCACTCGCACACAGAGACACACCCACACCCACAACAACCCCCCCCACCTACCCACCCACCCACTTCACCCCCCCCCCCCCCCACACACACACACACACACTTATCAATTTAGGTATACCGCAGGGATCAGTGCTTGCCCCAACGTTGTTTTCTATTCTTGTACATGACCTCCCTAGTTGTATGTCAACTCAAGTCGTTCAGTATGCTGATGATATCGCATTATGGATAAATACTTCAGTTAGGAAAAACACCAAAAAAGAGAGTGATCAATTATGTTGAACATTTATATCAAGATGAATTAAATAAGTTCTGTAGCTTTATGAAGGAGAATAAGTTAGAACTATCTGCAGAAAAAACATGTCTTGTGCTCTATAATAATGGTGAAAATCCATCAAAATTATCAACCCTAAAATTAGAAGGAACAGTGCTTAAGTATAAGCCATATGTAAAATTTTTAGGTGTAATTTTAACTAGAATGCTGAGCTGGAAGATGCACATCGACCACTTAATAACCGAGGCTAGAAAAAGACTGAACTTTTTAAAAGTAATAAGTTTTCAGGCATGGAGTCAAGATACTAAAACACTGATATATTTGGCTCAATCTTTAGTACGCTCAAAATTAATCTATGGACAAGAAGTTTATTTTTCTGCTGCAGATTATCTGCTTAAAAAATTACAAAGTTTAGACAGTAAAGCCATAAAGATAGCACTTGGTGTTCCAGCATATGCTAACACAGCTAATACTTATAAAGAAGCAGATTTATTATCTCTTTCTGATCAACAAAGATTGGCGGTATCAAAGTACGTGATTCGGAGTCTCTCTATTCCAAATTCAGTAAAAGATGAAATACTTATGGATCAAGACACTGATTATCCAAAACAAGCATGCGATATTTCATTTCTGCTGCCAATTAAAAATTATACTAATTCATTAATAAAAGAAAGTGGCATTGACATAGCAACGATTCCAAATTTACCAATGGTTCCCCTAATGCCTCCTTGGGAACATATTTCAGCTAGCTTTGACATTGATTACACGGATGTAAAAAAGAATGAAGATCAAAATCTTCTCACTGTCGATGTAAAAAAGCCACATTGATTGTAACTATTTCAATTATTTAAAAGTGTATACCGATGAATCTGTATTGGAATCAGGCAGAAGTGGGGCAGCATTTGTGATTCGTGCTTTAAAAGTGCAAAAGTCGTTTCATTTAGGAGATCATTTTTCCATTTTTACGTCTGAATTATTTGCAATTTTTATGGCCTTGAAGTTTTTGACTGATATGGCTCTTGATATTTGCCACATACTTTTTTGTGTTGATTCAAAAGCAGTATTGAAGGCACTATATAACTGGCAAGGGAAAATAAGGACAGATATTATATTTGAGATTAAATTTTTGATACATTGTATTGCAAGCAGAGGGATTCAAATAACTTTATGTTGGGTCCCTTCTCACTGTGGAATTTATTGGAATGAGTTGGTTGATTCATTAGCAAAACAAGGTGCCTCTGATCGTAGTATTGAAACGTTTTGAATCCAATCTTGTATTGTCCTCGTATGAAATCAGTGCTAAATTGATGAATAAAATGCATTCCAAAATGAAGACATCACATTTTGAACGTATTTCTTGTTCACGTAAACTAGAAATTTTAATGTATAAACTGAGGTTGAATGCATAGAATACCAAATGTTCTAAAAACGTGTCATGTTGCTGTTCTCAACCTCTTTCAATCCACCATTCATTGTTTGATTGCCCAATTCTTATTGACCTTTTAAAAGGAGAGGATTAGATATTAAAAAAAGATATGCCACTGTTCAAGAAGTTTTGTATGACTCTCAGCAGTTCATAGCATCAGTTGCTGAGGTTATATATTCTTGCCCAGTAAGATCTCTACTATAGTTAGTTCTTAGTTTTATATATATATATATATATATATATATATATATATATAATATATATATATATTATATATATATGAGAGAGAGAGAGAGAGACAGAGAGAGAGAGAGAGAGAGAGAGAGAGAGAGAGAGAGAGAGAGAGAGAGAGAGAGGGAGAGAGAGAGAGAGGGAGAGAGAGAGAGAGAGAGAGAGAGAGAGAGAGAGAGAGAGAGAGAGAGAGAGAAGAGAGAGAGAGAGAGAGAATGTGGGTGTGTCTATATCACCAAGTAGTGACAGACATTAAACAAAACAAAACAAACAAAACAAAACAAAACACACACACACACACACACACATACACACACACACACACACACACACACACACACACACACACACACACACACACACACACACACACACACACACACACACACACACACACACACAAGCTGATACTGCTATTTGCCTACAAGGGCCAGTTCTCCTCCCTCCGAAAAGACTACTCTTCCGAAAGGTACAACGGGTTTTAACCTGTGCACAAGATGCAGTGCATGCATTTTGCACATAAGACTGCGGTTTATTGTCTCATCCGAAGAACTTTCAGTGCAGTCAGAACTGGTGTTAACTCCAGGAGAAAATTCTCCTTGTCCAGGCCGGGTATCTCTGTTGGCTCGAACCTGGGCCGTCAAATCGAGAGCGCACGCTCAAACCACCGGGCTACCTCGTCCCTCCTTTGGTCTTTTCTGTATGTGGAGATTTTATTTTGGGGGTAAGAGCTTCGTAAGCAATCTGTTAGTTTTACTGAAGCTGCAATCAATACCAGGGTTAGCCACAGGCTTTCTCCAAAAATGGCCACTACCTCAGAGGTGTGTTTCGTATTTCTCTGGTTTATATTGGTCGTCTCTTCTGTATGGATGTGCCTGGCCTAGCATTAAGAGAAGAGAGAGAGAGAGAGAGAGAGAGAGAGAGAGAGAGAGAGAGAGAGAGAGAGAGAGAGAGAGAAGAGAGAGAGAGAGAGAGAGAGAGAGAGAGAGAGAGAGAGAGGAGAGATTTAAATCTTAATGAAATCAAAATTGAAGGAGTGTCCTGCTGTCTATACATATGTGCATTTATACACTGTAGGCTTTTTAGGGATTCTACTGTCCCCCAAAACAAAAAATAAACTTTTGAAATGTTTTCTTAAACAGTTTTATGTTACTTTTAATCAAGTTTAGCTTCAGGCGATGACTGAATTCTTTCTGATCTCCAAGATCCCCCAAACTCACGCAAGCTTCACAGCTTCTAACCATAGCAATATATCAGGAGTGCACATATCTTCTGGATTCTCCTGTTGCAAATATTTATCATTTATCTCCTCTCTAAAGCTTTTCTTCCATCCTGTTCTTTCCAACAATGCTTAAGAGGATCGCTATGGAAACGTAGTTTTTCTGCATTTGTTCTGCTATTATATCAGTCCATCATGTATTGCTTGATTGCCCTGTACTCATTACCTCGTATAAAAACAAAGGGATAGATGAAAGAAACATATGGAAATATCCTGTGTTCTGTATGATTCCGAGTCGCATGTTCTAATATCAGCTGCAGAAAGTATTTACCAGTCACCAGTGGGACAGTTACTGTAAATGAAATTTTATAAACTTATCACCATCCATTACATTCTTCATCCTTTCACCTTTTCCCCTCATCCCCTTTTCAGTGCATTCTTAACATGAATGTACAAGTGTCTAAATCACCTTGTGGTGAATGGACATTAAACCAAGGAGAAGAAAAAAAAAAGAGAAGAAAACCACATACAGGGAAACATTGATAGAAAAAATGCCAAGAGCAATCAATTCTAATCAGTTTTTGGTCTTTCGCTTTACAGAACGTGACAAATAGAAGAAATGGCTGACTATTCGAGCAGACTTTAAGTTTACAGGAGGCAGGAAAAGGCCACTGAACGAGCATCATGGAGCTTGGTAAGGTTTGAGGGGAAGAAGAACAGAACGACGCTCGTAAACACGTTGTTCTATCGACAAGCTGAGAAGATTGGTACACACCATTTATATTTATCAACTATGACGTAGATGGAAAAACCAGAATGTGTGTATGTGTTGTGTGTGTGTGTGTGCGTGCGTGTGTGCGTGCGTGCGTGCGTGCGTGCGTGTGGTGTGTGTGTGTGTGTGGTGGGAGAGAGAGAGAGAGAGAGAGAGAGAGAGAGAGAGAGAGAGAGAGAGAGAGAGAGAGAGAGAGAGAGAGAGAGAGAGAGAGAGAGAGAGAGAGAGAGAGAGAGAGCCTTCTCTCAAAAAAAAATAATCAGTGAAATCTGATGAGACTGAAAGTGGTATACACTACACTATACTATACTATACTACACTACTACTACTACTACTACTACTATTACTACTACTACTACTACTACTACTACTACTACTCCTCTTCCTCCTACTCCTACTACTACTACTACTACTACGACTACTACTACGACTACTACTACTAATGTTGCTGCTACTGCTGCTGTAGCTGCTACTACTACTACTACTTAACTGCTGCTGCAGTCTGCTACTGTTACCACTGCTGCTGCTGCTCCTGCTGTTACCACTACAACTGCTACTGCTGCTAATATTAGCGCAATTATTTACTAGTTTACTTGAAGATAACAATAAATATTCAGTTATCACTATCATTATCTGCCATTATCATTATTTACTGATAACAATACCAAAAATGATACCACCACCACCACCACCACCACCACCACCACCACCACCACCACCACCACCACCACCACTACTGCTACTACTACTACTACTACTACTACTACTACTACTACTACTACTACTACTACTACTACTACTACTACTACTACTACTACTGGTGCTGCTGCTGCTGCTGCTGCTGCTATTTTCTACTACTATTACTAATACAAATACTACTATATTGAAAATGATAGCAATTATTATTACTTCTGCTACTACTACTATTACTACTACTACTACTACAACAACAACAACTACTACTACTACTACTACTACTACTACTACTACTACTACTACTACTACTACTACTACTACTACTACTACTACTACTACTACTCTAGATGCTATCAAAGCTGTCATAGGCAAAGCTATCATTACCAGTTCAACACGTTGCATGAGCACATAATTATTAATTAATTAATTAATACATGGAATTTGTATAGCGCTATCTCTTGTAAAGACAAATCAAAGCGCTTGCATTTGACCTACAGAGCCACAGATCATGCTGCCGCCAGGCGCAAAGATCCCCAACTCCAACTCCCCGATTTTTCTTCAGGGATGGTGTCTAAATACGACACCTGTGTGCATGCTGGTTTGTTATAATTTTGTCATCCGCTCCTACCGGCACACGATGGCCTACTCTTCCGAAAGGAACAGACAAACAAATGGAACACACTTGTGAGGCTTAACCAATAATAATACTAATAATAGTGATAATGATAACAATAATAATATCAGTTTTCCTAGTACACTGCAGTATGACACAACTGTGGCCGTTTTTATAGAATGACCTGAAGAATTTGTCTGAGCAGGAAGGAAGGAAGCAGCTGACTCCAGCCCTAAACATCAGGGAACTTTTCCTTGGAGATGTTAGCTTTACTGAGATGATATTGCAACTTCCACCATTTTCCGGCCTAGGGGCTATGGACCTAATTGGTGATATTTTGGTCTCTTGCACAGAAAGTGACGAGGTCTCCCACTAATGTTGTCCCAGAGGGGCTGGAAGCATACAGGAAAGCTTAAGGATCGATCGTTTTGTTAAGATGTCATCGATCGTTTTGCTTCTTACAAATGTCTTCCTCCTTACAGTTATTTTTCTTATGGGTTTTTCCACCTTCTTCTTTGTTGTTGTTACTTTGTTATGGTTGTTGCTGAGTCTTCTTGATATTTTTGTTGTTCTCGCTGGTGTTCTTGTTTTTGATCTTTTTCTTATCTTTGTTATTGTTGTTGTTGCTCTTGTTGTTGTTGTTGTTTTTTTTTGTTGTTCTTCTTCTTCTTCTTCTTTTTCTTCTTCTTCTTCTTCTTCTTCTTCTTCTTCTTTGCAATTCTTCTTCGTAGTTCTTCGCGATTCTTCGCTATTTTTCACAATTCTTCTTCTTCCTCTTCTATTTCTACTTCTTCTTTGCAAGTCTCTTTCTTCTTTTGAAATATTAGTTTAACAGTTTTTTTATGTAGATGTTTCCTTGCATACTTCATCTTGACGGGCTTTCTCCTTTTTTCTGTCTTTGTTCTTCTCTCTTTTTTTCTTCTTTTTCTTGTTTTGTTTGGGTTTTTTTGTTTGTTTTTTATTTATCGGTAACTGTATATGAAGATGAGAGAACTTTTGTGAATGTGTTGCGATAAACATATTTTTCCCAGATGATCATATAAACTGGAAATGTACTCTCTCTCTACTATGATCTCTCTCTCTCTCTCTCTCTCTCTCTCTCTCTCTCTCTCTCTCTCTCTTCTCTCTCTCTCTCTCTCTCTCTCTCTCTCTCTCTCTCTCTTCTATGATCTCTCTCTCTCTCTCTCTCTCTCTCTCTCTCTCTCTCTCTCTCTCTCTCTCTCTCTCTCTCTCTTCTCTTCTCTTCTTCTCTCTCTCTCTCTCTCTCTCTCTCTCTCTCTCTCTCTCTCTCTCTCTCTCTCTCTCCTCTCTCTCTCTCTCTCTCTCTCTTCTCTCCTCTCTCTCCATTCTTCACTAAACATATTTTCTGTAGGGAGTGTTTCAGCTAGTATAATCAATTTGAATTTTCTAAATTACTAATGTTCTGAATTTAAGCTTTTTGTTATATGTATATTATGTACACTGGAGTGTATAGGATCGTGTTTTGCATAAGAAATTGTTGGACAGATGTTGACTTGATAATCATGTATCATTGATTATATTGTATAAAAAGGGGTTTCTTGTAGATGTTTTTTCATACTTTGTTATTTGGTTTGTTCTGATAATGTAACCTGAAGATTCTCTCTCTCTCTCTCTCTCTCTCTCTCTCTCTCTCTCTCTCTCTCTCTCTCTCTCTCTCTCTCTCTCTCTCTCTCTCTCTCTCTCTCTCTCTCTCTCTCCCTTCTCTCTCCTTCTTTCCTTCTTCACTTTCACATCAATTTATCACAAACATCATTCGATAGAAATGTGTTGGTTCTTTCACTGACTTTTAAATGGTATTCTTATTGTCTACATCGGGACAGATTTTTTTAGGGTGATTGAGTATTATATCTGTCTCCTTTCTTTAAATCATATGTTCAACTTGTGTTGTTCGTGGTGGTGTTTTTTTGGGGGAAGGGGTTGCTGATATAGTTTTTTTGTTTTGTTTGTTTTAATTTGGGCTTTGCTTGATTGTCTTTTTTGTTTCAGTTATTTTCTAATGGGTTTTGCTTTTGTTTTGATAGTCCTGAGAGAGAGAGAGAGAGAGAGAGAGAGAAGAGAGAGAGGAGAGAGAGAGAGAGAGAGAGAGAGAGAAGAGAGAGAGGAGAGAGAGAGAGAGCGCATAAAAAGCTGGGTATGCATCAGATCTCGTACACATACTCCACATTAATTGTAAACTCACAATCATTCATAAATGTAACTGTGAACAAAGACCTTGGTCAGGATTAAGTTTTAATTTTCAATTTATGACTTTCGCATCATTTTCCATCAAGTTTTGACAATGTGTTTAAAAACACTGTTTCCTGTTCATTTTGATTTATTTCAGCTGCGAGCCGGCAACCCAACCCCTAACTCCAGCTTTTCTTTTGAGGCTGAAGGGGGAGGTAGCCTTTCCCAATGCTCTGACCAGCAGTAAGGTGACAATGACCCACCAACTGACTTTTGTCTGATTAAGAAATCATCATACCAGCATTTGAAAATATCTCAGACCACAATGACGTGCTTTCCAATGTGCTATTAAGAAACAGAAGTTACAGATCAAAAATCAAATCAAATCAGATTCTTATTTCCAGATGGTACATTGAATAAGTATCGATTTGCTTTTTTCATCAAGTCCATCTATCTAAAGAAAAAGAAAAGCAAACAAAAACAAAAAAAAACAACAAAAGACAAAAGCAGAAAAAATCCTAATAAACAAACAAGAAAAAAAAGGAAAAAAAATACACCCAAACAAACAAAGAATAAAAACACCAAACAAACAAAAAACAAAAAACATTTCACCAACATTAACATGATTTCAACAGCCTTAAAAATAAAATATGCCTTACAGATAATACAGACAAGAACAATAACAACAAATACAGCCAAAAAAACCACTCAAAACCCCAAAGTCACACACACACAGATTCAAGTTCAAGATTAATTCGCCTTTGACCCCTCTTGGGCATGAGGATTTCAACAAAATCAACTGTAACATATATAATTTGCATTAATAGAATACGTTCATACACAGAATTTTCACAGAAATAAATATAGTCAACATTTTCATTAATATCATGCAACTTTACTATTCAGTATGATTTGCTAAGTTTTAATAACATATTTTTATCAAGAGAACAGATTACAAAATGTGAACATGGATCTTGGATACAAATATTCATGAGGACGACATTCTTCCGAAGCTCAGAAAACTTGGACATTCCCTTATGAAGTGAAACTCATCTATCGTTTTCATGTTACATTGTTTACAAAGACGATTTCGCGTGGAATGCTGTTGACACACACACACACACACACACACACACACACACACACACAACACACAACCACAACAACACACGCGCGCGCGCGTGCTACACGCATGCACGCACGCACACATACACACGGTTCGCGCGCTCGTCAACACAGCACGTATGCACGTACGCGCATGCACACATTTAAAGTTGTAAAAAATCATATAGTGTCAAACAAACTGCTTGTATCAGTTACAATGTCACCAATAGCATTATTTAAGACTAAACAAAAAATCCATGAAATGTCAATAAGCCATTTCTGTCAGATTACAATATCTCATTCTTCAGTTCATACTTTATAATATATTAGAAGGAAGAAAAAGAAAAAAGCACAAACAAACAATACCATTATAATACCCATCAACACCGAGAGGAAATAACAAACACTAACAAACATACAAACAAACACAATACAAACAAACAAGAAACAAAATAACAAACAAAGTAAACAAAAACAAAAACGGGGGGGGGGTGGAAACGGATGGGGATGGGTATCAAGGAGGAAGGGGGAAAACACAAACAGCAAACAGAATAATTAAAGTGATGATTTATGATTGTATTAATAAAGAAAAATCCCTACACATACGAACAAAGACAAAAAACCCCAAAACACACATACACCCCCCCCCCAAAAAAAAAAGAAAAAAGAAAAAAAAGAAAAAGAAAGGCCTGAACCACTAACCAAAAATAATATAAATATAATAGTGGTAATAATCCCATGAAAAAAGTAATAAAATAAATTCAATAACGTTTATACTGAAACTATTGAACTAGGTAAGAAAAAATGCATGAAAAATTGTCTCCAATCTAGTCATCAGATTAGTGGTTTGGTTTTCTCCTTTTGAATTTGCAGAATGTACACGTGTTTATATACATCACTTATACCCTTTCCTGTTTATAAATAAATTAAAAACAACAATAACAACAACAAAAAAACACCTTTCTCCTCCCCCCCCCCTTTCGACATACATGTATAGCAAGCGAAGTGTAGATTTTTCAGTCACAATAAACCACACATGAAAGGTTTTTAGGGTGAGCAGAGAGTATCAATATCTTTAATCTAAAATATGGTTGATTGGATTCATGTTCAGTACTTAAACATTTTTGCATAAGCGCATTAAGTGGTTTTTCAACTAATTTTTTGAACTGACTTTTATTTTGGATGCATTTAAAACGTTTCGGGAGCTTGATCCATAAATCACTACCTGAATTGCTTATTTCATAGTGGACATGGCAAGGCTTACTTCCAGCTATGTCACATTTACTGCCATAAAATACAGACACTTTGAATGCCAATCATGCCTTTTTAAAAAGAAAATTATTTACAACTTGAAGCCATAACAGATTTCTCTGCGTGAAATTTGGGCTTTTTTCCCATAATGTGTTTCTTTCCCGTCTGCAAATGCATTTGTTTCCCTATTAGAGTGGCTTTTTTCAACATAATTTTGCCAGGGATAACTCATAGGTTCTTTTACGTGTGCAAAAGAATTTTGTGTAACACGGGACCTAGGTCTATCGATTCGTCCGGAAGACTAGCACCCTGACCACCACTCTTGGTCTAATGAATGATATTGGGCCCCAAAAGGGACCAGATCACCAAACACTTCAAAACCTGACTTTTTGCATTCTAGGCAGGTGCGTTACCTCTAAACTAACGATCCACTATGAGTTTTAAGACGTGGGGTTACAAAGCTTGGATCTTTATTCAGAAAATGTCAGTTGGGTAGTCAAGTGCCATTGGTATGTGCTCACCACTAGTTTAAAAGTATCAAATGATCAATTTTATAAGTGTACAAGCATGCTAAGAGATACAAGAAAAACAAAGGCAATAACTCATAAAATACAAGAAAAATCGAACCAATACTGGGGTACAGTAAACATCTTTGATTGGTCATGTATGATAAACATGCAAAATTTTCCTCACTCATTCAGATGGACAAGCTTGGAATTTATCACATAGTTATACAGGTGGTTGAGTTGAGTTGTTACAGTTTTTAACACACTTTGCCAGTAGCCATTCAAGAACAAGTTAAACTAGATTCGGAACAATTAGGATATATATCAATATTAAAGCAAAAAAACAACTGGCGACTGGCAAGGGGGATTCAAATTTATCCTGTCATGGAAGTAGAAATTGGAAAGCAGTTTTATATGCAAAACATTGTAAAATCATGCACACGATTTGTAGACCCTGGAATAATAGGAAATTGGAGGGGGGGGGGGGGGGGGGGGGGGCAGCAAACAAAGTGAAGGGCATTAACTGCATAGCCTAAATCCACCAGATACACAAAACCATTGAACATTTTCACATCAAATGGATAGGCTAGAGACAGGAATTCATCCATGTCCATCAGGAAAAAACAATGATACAGGCAACAAGCCACACACATAATCTTTCCTTCAGTTAAACGGTGAAAAATGCGGGCATTGTTAGGAATGGTTACAAGCAAGCATCCTATTACACAACTGTCCTGACAAAGCGGAAACTTTTCCAGCCTCGTATGAATATTGAAACATGAAATACTAACCAAAACATACATCATTACTGAGCAAGTAAATTTAGAAGCATGTAATTCATTTACTAAAATACTAAAAAAAAAAAAACAATAAACTGCTTTACTCGGTGCATAGTACTTGAAGTTGAGTACACCAAAAATGCAAGAATAAATGGGACATCACGTTTGGTAATCAAATACAGAAACAAACTATACCAAATGCTTCATAGCAAAATGTCAAAGATGGGATCAACTACATAAAAGTGAAAAATAGAGAAAAGTTATAAATGCAAGACTAGCTTTCCATCAGCATTTCTTGCTAAAAATGTATGCTTTTTTCTACTTAATTTGATTTCATGCCACCCCCCCCCACCTAGCTCCCTTACCAAACAAAAAAGTCGAGTACAACAACTCATTAAAAATGTTGACAAACTAAACCCCGTCTCCCCGCCCCTCCCCATCAAACACTTGCTAAATTCCATTTCTACTTATAAATAGGCATGTTTCATGATGGCATAAGACAAAAAGTAAAGAGAGGCTGAGGAACACAAAAGCAAGATAAAATCACACATGTGTAACAGTGATTCAGAAAACGTATTTTACGTTCGTTTGCAAATTCACTAATATCACATCAAGTTGAAGTTCGATGTAGTTATATTTTTCAAAATTTAGAGCAAATGGATATAACAGATACAGTTACAAAGGTAGGGCAAAATGAAAAAAGCAGACAATAGATCATGCAGTAATGAGAAGTGGTAAATGAGAATCTTTCACTTTAGTCCTGTCGACACAACCAGATTTTTTGTAGGGTCTGAAGCCTCTTTTCCCACTTTTTCCTTTATACTTTCCCCCCACCTTTTACTGCTTTTCATCGACGATTTTCGCTTGTTTTCTAAATCTACATTGCGGGATGTCCAATATATTTCCCCTGATATTCCAGATTGAACAAAAAGGCAAAAAAGGTGAGCATAGAGTACATCTTGCTGACAAAGGAAATCCACGACTGCAGGGAGAGATGCAGATGGAGCTCTCTGTCAATGGACTGAGAGTGCTGGGGACCTGGCAAAGGGCATGTCCTGACCTACAGCAAGGAACTAAGGTGACAGGACACTTGATTCCAGATACATGCACTATCCTACACATAGAATGAATGAATGAATGGAATAATCTTTATCTTTCAAGGGCTACAGAGTAAGTATTACATACTTTTTTTCATCCGGCCCTTGCCCTGATCAGGGAATAAAGCTAAGAACCCCTCCCTACCCCTACATACCAGCATCACCACCAACAGCAGTTCGACCAATATTTAAAAGAAGAAAACGGGATATGTTCGACAAATCGCTTAACATCCTAACAAACAAAGAAAAAAATATGTATTCGCAAATACATTGTCCACAGCTGACTCGAACATTATCTAGACAGATGCACTGAATACTATTTACATAAAACAAGTACATTAAGTG
>CM060320.1:73387124-73397124 GCA_030674155.1 Stramonita haemastoma | reverse complement strand
AGACATTACATATTATGCACAAATCTGATGGCAAGGCAGAGTACACGAGTGCACCATATATTATGCACACATCTAGAAATTGATGGTAAAACTTTCACAGCAATTATTTGCCTGAAGGAATATTGGAAATGGGGGGATGGGGAGAGCAAATCATAAAAATCCAATCCAATCCAATCTTTTTAACTTCACCGACCACAAAGACCATATTGGGGAGGGGGTAGGGGCTATCACCTTGTCAAACTATTAGATCTTAAAACTTCGCAACTCAAACAATCAAACTAGGTTTTAAAACCAACTCTACTGATGTCCTTGTATCAATGCTCTGGCCAACCCTAAAGGTCAACCCGGGATAGTCATAGAATGCTTTTCTCTGGAGAAGCAAGTGCTTGGCGTAACCAGTCCGATGACAGGTTTTTGGGCTTACTGGAGAGTCCTTGTCCTTGACTGTGGTGCTGTTCTTGATATCAGATGTCCTTAGAGTGTGAACACATCTGACAAAGAAAAACAAAAACAGTTATCAGACTAGCTTGGGGAAAAAAGGGCATGAATGGATTGGGAAAGGAACAAAAAATGATATGAAAAAAGAAAGAGGACAGTTTAAGGAGAAAGAGAAAAGACTGACAGAAAATGATTAAGAACGTTAAGAGAAGATGGTAGAGACTGGGTGTTTGATTTGATTTGATTTGATTTATTCTTTTATATCGAGGATAATGTGTGTGTGTGTGTGTGTGTGTGTGTGTGTGTGTGTGTGTGTGTGTGTGTGTGTGTGTGTTGTGTGTGTGAGTGTGTGTGTGTGTATGTAGATGTGTGTGTGTGTGTGTGTGTGTGTGTGTGTGTAGGTGTGTGTGTGTGTGATTTTATTTAACTGTTCTTATTTATGTATTTATAAGATGCTTTTTCTGTCCTTTGTATGCAGTTTTGTTAATTTTGTCATCCATTCCTACCAGCACATCTTTTTAAAAGAGCAAAACGGGTTTAAACGTGGTGAGCAAGGTGTTCTGTTCAAGATTGTGTGTGTGTGTGTGTGTGTGTGTGTGTGTGTGGTGTCGTGGTGTGCGTGCGCGTGCGTGCGTCTTATGTGTGTGCGTGTGGACGTGTGTGTGGGCGTGTGTGTGGGCGTGTGTGTGGGCATGTTGTGGGCGTGCATGTGTGTGGCGGCTTTTGTTATGTGTATGGGGCATGTGTGGGCCTGTGTGGGCGTATGTGGGGTGTGTATGTGTTTCTGTGAGTGGGGGTTTGGGTGTGTGGGCGTGCCGCGCGCGCGCGCGTGTGTGTGTGTGCGCACGTGCGTGGTGTGTGTGTGTGCGCGTATGTGCGCGTGCGTGCGTGCGTGTGAGTGAGTGTGTGTGTGTATATGTGTGTGTGTGAGTAAGAGAGAGTGTGAGTAAGAGTGTGAGTGTGTAAGAGTACTTGTGATGTAAGCCTATATACCATTTTAACTCGGGACATATTTCTCCCATGAAATATCGGCTGGTCTCCCTGGGGTGAGCGTGTCGCCTCAAGTGCAGCATCACCCATTATATTTTTGTCCTGTCTGTATGTGGATTTGTTTTCCCAACAAGAGTGGCTTTTTCTACAGAATGTTTGCCAGGGACAACTCTTAGTTGCCCTGGGTTATTTTGTGTGCGCCAAATGTGTTTTTACACATGCACGTTGGTTTACTGCCTCATCCGAAAGACTAGCGTCCGACCACCACTCGCAGCCAAGTGGATGGAGAAAAAGATTTGGATACAAACCTGTTTAGCTGTGATCCTGTGCTGGTAACCGACAAGTGGTGATGGCTGTCTGTTCTTCGGCACTTGACTCCTGTCCTCTGTCTAGCAGTTAAAATCATCAGTGACAGGGAACGGGATGATAGCTCTGTCAACTCAGTGTTACGATTTGACCTTGTTACATTTCACTTCTTGCTTTGTTTACCTTTAGCATAAATAGTTAAATTACATGACTTCAAAACAGATTGCATTAACAATTAGTTTTTAAAGACTGTTTTCCCCCTTTTTTACGTTCAAATGTTGAACATAATTTAACTCTATGTGAATAGCAAATAGTTTGCAATTATTCTTTTTAAAAGGCATACCATTTCACCTTTTGCTTTAAAAACCAAACTATTTAAAGATTTGATTCTATTTTGTAACAAACATGTCATAAGTGCTACTTGAAGACTATTTCAGTTTATCTTTTGCCTTCTTTTCCGAAACGATTTTTGAAATGATTTGATTGAACGTAGCAAGGAAATAAATTTGCTGCTTCTCTGTAAAGACATTATTACTTTTACTTTTTTTAACACCTGAATTTTGTATAACCTCTAAAATGTAAATCTTCTAGCTCTTTTGGACACCATTTTCTCAGTACAGCTGTAAAATATATGCACTTTCCACAATAAAAACACAAAAAAAATTCTAATCAAAATACTTTACGCAATTGTTCGTTAGCACTTAGGGAAACAATGCATTAAAAACCGCTTTAGTTGAAAAAATATCTGATATCAGCAATTTTCTAACCTGGATTTTGCCGAAATGTCGGGATCTCGACTCCATACATACAGGGACGTTTTGCAGTACAGCAGTAGTGATGCTTGTCCCCATTCAGTCAGGCTCCTCCTGTCTCGGAGGACAATGGCTGTTCTTCTCTCTGCTCAGTCGTGTTGGGGGCTATGTCTGGAACTGCTCACAAGTCCAACCCGTGCATGGCAGCCTCTGGTGCAGTTGTAGCAGACAGCATTGGATGGTGAGTTGATGGCCTGGTTTAGCAGTCCTTCTACTTTGTATTTCACTGGAACTGTTGTGGCTCATATGGTACCTGGTTGAATACATACAAAGAGTCAAATTTTGAATGAAGAGAAAATAATCTAGAACAGCAGTACATAATTTTGTTTTTAGAAATCAAATTAAAACAAATGACCGGCTGTCATGGTGCAGTGATTAGCACACTAAACTAACTTGGTGGCTCACGAGTTCAAATCTTGTGTTGCTTTTTTAACTGCAGCCTGCTCCTGCCTAGAGCAAACCTACAGGCTTAATGGGAGACTGGGATCCCATTTTTAAGCATCAAACACTTTGCAGATGCAGGACAGAGATAGTTAAACTACACCAGCACTGCACCAACACCTCCATTCTTGGCAAAAAGTGGTGCTACACAAATCTCCCGCCACTGGCCATTAGCGAGCCTCAGGGCTTACAGGAATGGGAAAAACAGGCAGGAACAAAAGAAAGAGCACAAAAGAATTATCAGAAAACGTATCACATCAGACAGTTCAGAAAAACACAGAAGTGAAATATAAATACCTCATCTAGCTTTCAGAAAAGGCGGTTTATGAAGGCTGCCCTCACACACCTCAGGTCACTGGCACCCGAAGAGCCCCTGAAAGCATAAAATCAACATCAGAAGACTGAAAGCCCTAGTTTTCTAAATGTTTCGGATATTTCAACTATTTGGTTTCATCTGACCAATTTCACTGTGCTTCAGTTTAGTCAAATTCAAGTCCAGCTAGTATATGGAGCTAAGTATTAAAAAGAAATACAAAGAACAAGCTATTCTAATCAATACACTGCACCGTATTTTATCCAATTATTTCAAACAAGGAGGCTTATCTTTCAACACAATCTCGATACTCTCCATTCCACATTTTAGAAGCTGCCACGTCTGCAGCAATCCAAACCCTGTATGATCTTTACAACTAAAAACCCAGACTCGTTTATCTGTACATGTGAATTTGGCTCCTCCAAACATGACTCGCAACAAAAACATATCTGTAAAAATGATACACATAATAGATCTAGAAAAAATTCAAGTTAAAAAGATATTTCAAAAAGTCAGAAAAAACGATACGTGAATCATGTATCATATTAACAAAATTCAACTTAGCAGCAAAAGTACTTACAGATATAGTGCCAGAACATCATGCAGCAGGTGACTCCAAGGTGATGTGAACAGAACGTGGCCCCACTGTTGAAGAGTCTTCAGGATGATCCACATAATAAAACCCACCAGGTTAGGACCCATGTTTAATTAATAAAGGACGGGAAGGACAAGCAATCACCTTAGAAACGGAAGGATGATCAATTCCCCAATTCCTCATCAAAACCATTTCAAAGCCATTGTAGAAGTGATATCATCAGACATAAGAAACTTCGTTGTCAGAAAACTTGGTGGTAGCACTTTTAGACGGAAGGAAACCTACCAAAGTAGAAAGGGATGACCAGTTCACAATACCTGATGAAAACAGTCTCAAAGTCCCTGGTATTTTCAGACACAAGGAAAATTTATCCCGAGTGGAAAGGAAATGACCAATTCTCAATACCCCCTGAAAGCGTCTCAAAGCCATTGTAGGTGCTGGTATCTTCAGACACAGGGAAACCTATCAAAAGCCAAAAGAAAGGACTGATTCTAATACCTTTGAAACCCGTATCAATGACGCCATAGGTACCGATATCTTCAAACATAAGAAAACCTACCAGATATGAAATGGGAATGACCAAGTTGCAATACCTCGAAAACTCCAAGCCATTGTAGATTTATTTTATTTTATTTTCTATTTTATACCACTTTATCTCACAGCAGATTTCTCTGTGTAAAATTCGGGCTGCTCTCCCCGGGGAGAGTGCGTCGTCACAAGTGCAGCACCTACCCATTATTTTTTCCCCTTCAGGGATGGTGTCTAAACACACCTGTGTGCATGCTATTTTTATATATAATTTTGTCATACGCTCCTACCGGCACACGATGGCCTGCTCTTCAAAGGCGCAACGGAGTTTTAACGTGTGCGCAAGATGTTCAGCGTGCGTTCGCACAGGGGGCCTCGGTTCATAATCTCATTCGAATGACGCTGGTATTTTAAAACTTAAGGAAACCTACTTGAAAAAATAAAGAAATGACCAAGTCACTATACCTCATGACCCTGTCTCTAAGCCATTGTAGGAGGTGGTGGTGTTTTTCGGATGAGAAGATAGATCACCGTCACCCAGATTGCAATCAGATCTCTTGCATTATATTGTTCCCTATTTTAGTTAAAATTTGGCTTTTTATTTTGTTTTGTTTATTTATTTTATTTTATTTTTTGTTTTAATTTATTTTAGTATAGGCTATACCTTACTTTTAATACATTTTAGTTTGGTTTTTAGTTTCTGTATTTTACATTTAGTTTAGGCTAGATCCGACTTTTAGCTTTATCTCTGAAATTTTATGTGTAATTTTATATTTGTTAGATTTTATTTTAGGTTTATCATGTTATTTCATTTTTATTTTTTAACAGTTTTAGTTGATATTCAATTTTATTTGAGCAAGGAATACTGATTGCAATCGGAAGGTGCCTAGTGATCATTTGAAGACATCTTACAGGGAAGCTCTAACAAAGACAAACATGGACTCAAAAGACAAACATGGACTCAAAAGACAAACATGGACTCAAAAGACAAACATGGACTCAAAGACAAACATGGACTCAAAAGACAAACATGGACTCAAAAGACAAACATGGACGAAAGACAAACATGGACTCAAAAGACAAACATGACGTGGACACAAAATGTAAACATGGACCAAAGACTGAAACCGATTAAAGGTAAAGGTAAAGGTAAAGGTCCATAACTCTGGTGAGGACAAGACAGAGACCTCATTCTCTGGGCAGCAATAAGGGGCACCCAATCTCTCACTCGCTGCTTTACCTCCTGACCTAAGAGGGCAGGTACCATTAAAGTGGGTGAACTGGGTACGTATGAGGCTAAGGAGGTGGCACACAAAGACTGAAGCGGGACACACAAAGACTGGAAGCGGCACAAAGACAGAAGCTGGCACACATAAGACAGGAGCGGACACACCGACTGAACAAACTGGACTCCAAAAACAGACTAAAGCGTGACACACGACTGAACAACCTGGACCCAAAAACAGGCTAAAGCGGGACACACAGACTGAAACAAACTGGACTCCAAACAGACTAAAGCGGGGACACACAGACTGAAAAAACCTGGACCCAAAAACAGACTAAAGCGGGACACACAGACTGAAACAAACTGGACTCCAAAAACAGATAAAGCGGGACACACCGACTGAAACAAACCTGGACTCCAAAAACAGCTAAGCGGGACACACCGACTGAAACCAGAGCCAGGTGACAAAACTTCAACAAGGGGCAACATCTGACTAGAGCAAAGGGAACATAATATACAAGTCATTAGGATGAGACAATAAACCGAGCCCCCGTGTGCGAACGCACGCAGAACATCTTGCGCACACGTTTAAACTCCGTTCCGCCTTTTGGAAGAGCAGGCCATTGTGTTCCGGTCGGATGACAAAATTATTTAGATAAAAAAACAGCAAGCACACAGGTGTCGTATTTAGACACCATTCCTGAGGAAAAATCGGGGAGTTAGAGTCCCTAGGGCGGCTCAGGGCTGTATATAAACAAAAAATAATGGTAGGCGCTGCACTTGTGGCGACGCACTCTCCCTACGGGAGAGCAGCCCGAATTCCACGCAGAGAAATCGGTTGTGATATAAAGTGGTATAAAATAAAATAAAATGAATAGATAAAAAGTAAAATCTACAAATCAGCTGAGCAAGGCAGCAGCTAACTGACTGGCAAGTTGTGCATTCATTTTAACCCAAAGGATGAATGCTGCACCCAACTACAGCAGATTAGTTGAGTCCAAGACAACAAATTGAAGGATTCGGAATAATGCACTATTCGTATACTGAAGGCAAAGCGTTGACTTTTGTACCAAGACCCCAAGAGCGCAAAAAACATGAAAGGTTTTGTTGAAATTTTCCTCTTGTCATCCATGACTAAACATGGGCCCAACAAGGCAAGAGCATTGTGAATCACACCATGGCTGGCATCGCGGTGTATGTAGGGTGAAGAGTGCAGCAGTTTCTGAAAACAGAAAATTGTTAATGTGTGTGATAGTTTACAGCGTCTAATTGAAGAGGAGGCGGGGAGGAGAGAGAGAGAGGGAGAGAGAGAGAGAGAGAGAGAGAGAGAGAGAGAGAGAGAGAGAGAGAGAGAGAGAGAGAGAGAGAGAGAGAGAAGAGAGAGAGAGAGAGTGCGCACGCGCGAGTACGGCGTGGTGTGTTGTGTGTGTGTGTGTGTGTGTGTGTGTGTGTGTGTGTGTGTGTGTGTGTGTGCGTGCGAGTGCGTGCGTGCGTGGATGTTTGTACGTGCATGCGCGTCATGTCTAGACAACATTCCCGCAGCCAAAATGCAGCTACCTTCAAAGGGGAACAAAAACGGTCGCATACGCAAAATCTCACAATACGACAAAGGCCAAGCTCTAGATCAGGAACAAGAAAAAACACGTTGAGGATATGACATATGGCGGAATATTGCGTGTAATTTTTGGAGCCAAAATCTATTAAAAACATTTGAATACTTTATGCATAGAGTAACGACTGCGAAATAAAATCTATATAGAATAATAAGCTAATGAACATAAAAATTCATGCAATCGATTTTGTTCTCGTGCACCACAGCCGTACTTGTATACAGACAGCTAACTTCATACAACACTGCAAGCGTTAATGACTGCAAGAGTAATATCTACATAGAATAATATAACATTCATGTCAGTTTTTCTAATGCACCTCACTATTCTTCATGTACACAAATCCGGCTTCATATGTAGCACTACAAGCATTTTTCAAACAAAATTGTTGCAACATTTTATGTTTGAATATTTGGCGACAGAAAATTTATGAAAATACCCAAAGTTCTCAATCTGGCTGCGAGCTACCGTAGTTTGTCTTACAGGCGAATAATGCTTTAGCTACACATTTGTACACGGGGCCTCAGTTTTTAATCTCATCCGATGGACTTTTGGGGGAGTGGAGTAGCATTGATGTTAACTACAGGGCAAAAATCCCCTCGTACGGGATTCGAACCCGGTCGTCAGATTGGCAGCGCAATGTTCTAACCACTAGGCTATCCTGTCCCTCGAAAAGAAAAAGAGAAGAGAAGAGAGAGAGAGAGAGAGAGAGAGAGAGAGAGAGAGAGAGAGAGAGAGAGAGAGAGAGAGAGAGAGAGAGAGAGAGAACAGACAGACAGACAGACAGACAACAGACAGACAGACAACAGACAGAGACAGAGACAGACACGTAGCTTTATTTCGAGAAGAGGGAGAGAAAGAGGGAGGGAGGGAGGGAGGGCGGAGAGAGAGAGAGAGAGAGAGAGAGAGAGAGAGAGAGAGAGAGAGAGAGAGAGAGAGAGAGAGAGAGAGAGAAGAGAGAGAGAGAGAGAGTAGAGGGGGGGGGAACAAAGAAGAGAAAGAGAATGTAAAACACGCAAAGAAAGCAGGCAAAAGAGGGTCATATACAGTCATCTCACTTTTGCTGAACCTCAGAGAACTAGCTGATCAACCGGGCGACAGGGTAGCCTAGTGGTCAGAACATTGCGCTGGCAATTTGACGACCCGGGTTCGATTCCCGTTCGAGAGGATTTTTCCTCTGGAGTTAACACCAGTGCTGACTCCACTGACCCCCCCCCCCCCCCCCCAAATGTCTTTCGGATGAGACTATAAACTGAGGCCCTGTGTGCCAACGCACAGAAAGTTAAATCCTGTTCCGCGTTTTGTAAGAGTAGGCCATCGTGTGCCGGTGGGAAAAGATGACATGATTTACGAAAAAACTGCATACACCGAAGACTGGATGTAGAAAAGCACAGAGTGCTTATTCCATTATCCTCGATATAAAAATAAATAATAAATAAATAAGATAAATAAAAGATAAACACTGTGGGGAAACAAAGGGAAACACTTCCCCTAAGAAGATATGGAGGGGCCTGTCAGTGTAAAACGCATCCCACTGTTCTGGAAATTCTGTGCTGGCCATTCCTTGCTCTTCCTCCAGTCTGCCTTCTTCCTTTTCTTCCTGCCACCTCCCTGTGTTTTCTACCTCCTTGTTCCATTCTTCTGACATTTTGTTTTTTCAGAAAGACTTAAAATATGACAATGCTCCAGCTAGGCCTGACTTGCCAGGTGTTTAAGGGCAGCGCAATGCGTTTTTACTCATAGGACAAAAAATACTTGCTGTTTCAGCCTTGGGAATGAAGAAAGGAAAAAACTGGACCACTATGGCCATTGTCTGTGCCACTTTATGGCTGGTACTCACAATACATATCATACTCTTCTACCCGACCTCCAATATTTCCTCATACCTAACTTGAAATAAAAACCATGAAAAAACAAGCACCATAAAGTGTAAAAAAACAACAACCCACAAACAACCCTCATTCCAAACTTACTTGTAGGTTCTGGTCAAAATGGCGGTGCAGTCACAATGAACACTCAGATTGATGTGCACTGGTGGCGGTCAGTTTGTCCAATGTTTAGAAAGGTGAGCGGGCTTAGGCTACAGGGTAAATAAGTTCCCCCCCCCCCCCCCCCTCTAAAGGTGAACACGGTCATTTTGCCGTGCTTCACGAATCAGTGGCAGCATTGACAGGGATGTGCTGATACCATACAAGTATCACCCTTCTTTCTCTCCTCCTCACTCTCTCTGTCTCTGTCTCTGCTCTCTCTCTCTCTCCTGTCTCTTTCCTCTCTCTCTCTCTCTCTCTCTCTCTCTCTCTCTCTCCTCTCTCTCTCTCTCTCTCTCCTCTCTCTCTCTCTCTCTCTCCTTCTTTCTCTTCTTTGTAAAACTTTTTCTTGTTTGTTGTTGTTGTTGTTGTTATTGTTGTTGTTGTTGATTGTTTTGTTGTTGTTGTTGTTGTTTTTCTTCTTCTTCTTCTTCTTCTTCTTCTTCTTCTTTCTTCTTCTTCTTCTTCCCTCTTCTTCTTTTCTTCTCTCTCTTCTTCTTCTTGCCAATCTTTTAGCCTGAAGAAGGTTTGTAACAATTTTGCTCTGCTAGACACTTGGGTGTTGTGTCTTCTTCTTCTTCTTCTTCTTCTTCTTCTTCTTCTTCTTCTTCTTCTTCTTCTTCTTCTTCTTCTTCTCTTCTCTCTCCTTCTTCTCTTCTTCTTTTTCTTCTTCTTCTTCTTCTTCTTCTTCTTCTTCTTCATCTTCTTCTTCATC
>CM060320.1:73364624-73382124 GCA_030674155.1 Stramonita haemastoma | reverse complement strand
CCTAGACACCGGTAGAAAACTTTACCTCAGACCTGACTTTTCCAGCTTTTTCTGTGATGGTATTTACGTTGTTTTAAAGAAACCCACGCGTATAAGAAAAACGTTGGTGTTTTATTAACCGTAACTATGTCTGTTTGCCAGTGCTGTCTTCCCGATGTCTGAAACGCAGCTTTCAGACATCAATGGGATTAATGGCCTCAGGTTCTGGTAAACCAAAGTCCTCTTCGTGTCCTTACCGTTATGCTTATGTCCTAAGGGAGATTTTCGATGGAGGGACTGAAATTCTTTCTTCCATGTTGAAGGGGTGTTTATGCAAGGCTGATGATTAGAATGCAGGCGTTTTCACCTTTTTCTTGTATAAAAGTTTCATTTTTTTCTTTTGGAATAATATCTTGGTATTATGTAGTTTTTTTCTCTTATTGAGATATGAATTTCGGTGGTCTCTCTCCTCTCTCCTCTCCCTTCACATTCTCCCATGTGTGTGTGTGTGTGTGTGTGTGTGTGTGTGTGGTGTGTGTGTGGTGTGTGTGTGGTGTGTGTGTGTGTGTGTGTGTGTGTGAACATAGTTCCCATCTGACTCTGAATAACCTAAAAAGAAAGAAGAAACCAATGACAGCCTCTACTACAGGTGGATCGGGGGTTTAGGAGGTCACACATCTGACTAGAAAGCGAAATCGGAGTGTGCTGTGGTTGGAATTCCGTTTAGGCCCAAACTTTTCCCCCATCCATTAGACCATAAGTCATGGTCTGGGCGCTAGTCTTTCGGATGAGTCTATAAACCGAAGTCCCGTGTGTTACACATCGTTATTTGGTGCGCGTGAAAGAACCCACGGCAACAAGGGAGTTATCCCTTGCAAAATTCTGTAGAAAAGAGCCACTCTGATAGGGAAACAAATACAGTTGCAGAAAGGAAAAGAAATGGGTAGGCGCTGCACTTGTGACAACGCGCTTTCCCTGGGGAGAGCAGCCCAAATTTCGCACAGAGAAATCTGCTGTGACATAAAGTGGTATAAAACAATATAAAAAAAATAACGATAAAATATCCAGTTCAGTGCTCTGACCCCTAGGCTATTTCTCCCCCCTATGAAAGTACCAGTCTTCCAGCCAGTGTTGTGAACGTGATGTCAGCAAAGCTGCTTTCAGACCAAAATCAATGGGGAGGAATGTCTTTTTCTTGCACAGCAAAGTCCTTCTTCAATATTGGAGAGATGTTTTCGCTAGACTGATGATCAGAGTGTAGCAGTGGAGAAACTTTCCCCATACTTTCTATGAAAAAATGTACTCTTTTTGTTAGTGCATTTTAAAGTTGTTGTATTTTTTTATGTTGTTTAACAAGAATGCATTTCTAAAACGACACATCGTTTTTTCCCCTTTTCCCTCCTCTCTCACAGTGTATGTATGTATGTATGTATGTATGTATGTATGTATGTATGTATGTATGTATGTATGTATGTATGTATGTATAAATGTATGTATGTATGTATTTGTATGTATGTATGTATGTATGTATGCTATGTATGAATGTATGCATGTATGTATGTATGTATGGTGTGGATGTGTGGATTTTGTGGATGTATGTATGTATGTATGTATGTATGTATGTATGTATGTATGTATGTATGTATGTATGTATGTATGTATGTGTATGTATGTATGTATGTATGTATGTATGTATGTATGCGTGTATGTGTGTATGTGTGTATGGGGATGTATGTGTGTATGTGTTGTATGAATGTATGTATGTATGTATGAAATGTATGTATGTTATTGTATGTATGTATGTATGTATGTATGTATGTATGATTATGTATGTATGTATGTGTGGGTGTTTGTGTGGGTGTTTGTGTGGGTGTTGTGGGTGTGTCTGTGTGGGCGTGTCTGTGGGGTGTCTGTGTGTGTCTGTGTATCGGTGTGTCTGAGTGTCTCTGTGTGTGAACAATTTGTTATCTGACTCTAGACAAATTAAAAACAAGAAGAAAACAGCAACAACAACCCATACAGAGTCAAAACAAAAAGAATCCCAGACATTGTCACATTTCAACAAACACACACCATCTACAAGAAGAAAAAACAACCAGCACAAATATCGATTTGAGCATGCTGTGGTTACAACACCTGACCATCCTGTATCCCCGTACTGCCAAACGGGATTTGTCTCTGATTTAAAGAGGTGAAGACATAAAGGGGAGAGAACAGCCTGCTGATATTTCTGTAGTGTAGAGAGCAGCCCGTTAACAGCCCTGGAATGTGTGCGTTATAACCGCCAGCCTCCCCATTCTCTCGGTGTGGCTCGGGAATGATAGGCCAATTGGTCCTTTGATGCAGGTAAAACTCCTAGTTCTTTTCTCCTTAGATGTTCTTTTCAAGTCAGGATTTTTTTTAACGGCTCTCACAGATTTTCGCTTTCCTTGTTGTCTCTAACATACCTGTCTATGTTGAATGTGTGTGGTGTGGGTGTGGGTGTGGGTGTGGGTGTGTAGTGTGTGTGTGTGGTGTGTTGTGTGTGTGTGTGTTGTGTTTTTTTTATTTATTTTATTCTTTTATATCGAAGATAATGGAATAAGCACTCATGTGCTTTTTACATCCAATCCCCGAGTGTATGCAGATTTTTTTTGTAAATCGTGTCATCTCTTCTCACCGGCACACGATGGCCTACTCTTACGAAAAGTGGAACAGGAATTAACGTGTGCGCAAGATGTTCTGGTGCGTTCGCACACGGGGCCTCGGTTTATAGTCTCATCCTAAAGACTCTTGGGGAGAGTGGAGTCAGCACTGATGAGAGGAACTCCAGAGGAAAAGTCCTCTCGACCGGGAATCGATCCCGGGTAGTCAAATTGCGAGCGCAATGTTCTGATCACTAGGCTATATCCCGCCTCTGGATGATAATTAATTCAACACACAACAGCAACATAATTCAACACAAGAGCAACGTACTTCACCCCAAGAGTAGCTTAATGCAACATAAATTTGTTATTGTTTTTTTCCCTGTGTGCTTGTTGTCTTTTTGTTTGTTTACTTGTTTGGTTTTTCTTTTTATTTTCCTCCTATATAGATGGCCTGAGAAAAACAAAGCCAATCTATTGCATACTCAATGTATCATCTAAAATCATTTTGACTTTGACGAGAGCAACAGAATGCTTTTTTAGTAAACAGACATATAAGTGGCAGGACACTGACAACAGCCAAGGCATCCCTGATCCTTAGTGAGGAGGAAGTCTCTGCAGACATGACAGACGAGAGCAATCCATGTCCTTCAGTCTGTCATGACCCTTGTCTGACCTCATGGCCAGCGTCTGGCTCAGTGCAGAAACAAAACTCTTAGCTTCCTAATCAGGCAGAGTTGAAGTGTTTCTGAGGACTGGGAAGGCTGCAGAGCAATCACGGACAAGCGTTGCCTCGGAGCAGGATTGGTGATTAGATCAGCAGGGGAACCCCCCACCCCCCTACCCCAGGGAACAAGCATTTGAAATTGTGGCAAGCGTGCTGTGTCGGTTGAACAAATCTGAAAGAGTAATGGCAGACGCTGAAGTGTCGTTATTGCGCACATTTCTATTTTGCTGTTAATTAACGCCTGAGCTCACTTTAGAAATGTGTGCACACGTTAAGACTTGTACCACAATTTGGAAGAGTAGGTCACCGTCTGCCAGTTAGAGGGAATGGATGACAAGATTGACAAAACAAAATTCACACAAAGATTGAATGCTAAAAGGAACATTAGCCTCAAAAGAGAAAAGTATGTGTATATGAGAGTGCACATCAACGCGCGAGTGCTCACTTGTATGCATGTATATAATGTGGTGTGTGTGTGTATATTTGAATTTGTTAAAACTGTAAATTGTTGTTGATTGTGTGTTGTGTAGGTCGAATGCAAGCGCTTTGATTTGTTTTTACAAGAGATAGCGCTATACAAATTCCATGTATTATTATTATTATTATTATGATGATGATGATGATGATGATGATGATGATGATAATATGATGATGATGATGATGATGTATGATGATGATGATGATGATGATGATGATGATGTGTGTGAGAGAGAGAGAGAGAGAGAGAGAGAGAGAGAGAGAGAGAGAGAGAGGAGAGAGAGAGAGAGAGAGGAGAGAGAGAGAGAGAGAGAGAGAGAGAGAGAGAGAGAGAGAGAGAGGAGAGAGGAAGGCAAGGCAAGGCAAGGCAAGGCAAGGCAAGGCAAGGCAAGGCTACACAAATTCTTTTATTCGAGGATAATAGATAAGCACTCATGTGCTTTTTTACATCTAGTCCCCGCCCTTTTCAGGGATAGCATCAAGATAAAAGATACTAAACAATAAAACTATATGCGGTACAAAACAACATACAAGAAATAAGGACACTATATATGATAAGGTAATAAAAATGCACTCATTCAGAAAACGAAAATCAGAATCACAATAAATATTTTGAATATTAAAGAAAAAAACAACAACAACAGCTATAGATAAAGAGCAAACGAGAGAAATACATGAATCAATCAGCACCATCTGGCAAAAGTTATACAAATCATATAAATCTTACATTTGGATAAAGGGGAAAAAATAACTATTATCTTATTGGAGGGGGGGAAGGAAATACTACCAATAACAAAACACATAAAACATCCAGAGAAAAGAATTAGCATAAGATTTTTATAAATTGGATAATGTTTACACACACTCATTACATCTACACACAGACACAGAGACACACAGAAAACATTTACACATCACGCCACACCACACCCACCACACCCAGAGAGAGAGAGAAAGCAGAAGAGTTTTTATTGAGGATGAGATGGTTTTACACAGTCACATAGGATACACAAGAGACAAACAAAACTTTACGCAGACGCAAACACACACAAGAGAAGAGAGAGAGGAGAGGAGAAAAAAAGATGAGAGGAGAGAGAGAGAGAGAGAGAAGAAGAGAGAGAGAGAGAGAGAGAGAGAGAGAGAGAGAGAGAGAGGAGAGAGAGAGAGAGAGAGAGAGATCTGATTTGATTTGATTTGATTTATTCTTTTATATCAAGGATAATGGGATTTGCACTCTTGTGCTTTTTTCATCTAGTCCCCGTATGTATTCAGTTTTGTGAATGTCATCTGTTCCCACCGGCACACGATGGCCTACTCTTACGAAAAGCGGAACAGGATTTAACGTGTGCGCAAGATGTGCTGCGTGCGTTCGCACACGGGGCCTCTGTTTAAAGTCTCATTCGAAGGACTTTTCCGAAGGAGAGAGAGAGAGAGAGAGAGAGAGAGAGAGAGAGAGAGAGAGAGGGGGGGGGGGGTTATTTTTAAACACTTTACTTTCGGAAGCAGTTCTATAATGTTTTATGGTTGGACCTAGTCTAAAAAAAAAAAAGTAGGTCGTCACTTGCTAGGGAGAGAACTTGTCCATTTACAAAACGCATTTTACGTAGTGATTTTTCCTTGACTTTACTATTTTTTAAATGTTAAAATGTAATTATATGATATGTAACAAAGTAAATGGATTATTTTAGCAAGAAAAGCAGCAAAATATCAAAACAAATTATACGTAGCTTTAATTGCTTGATTACAATACAATACCATATTAATCATTCTAATTTTCAATTTATAACTATGAACCATATCAAACAAATTTATAGAAAGTGTTGCGGGTGTATCGGTAACTATGTTCATTACGAATGAAAGTATCAATTCTAGTCAACGATTTTTCGAAGAGTCCGATACAAAGGACTCACTAAACCAACAAAGAAAAAATACGTAGGCTGAAGGCAATCTAGGCCTGTATGTAGGCCCTTGGCCTAGACCTTACCAAGAGAGAGAGAGAGAGACTGACAGACAAACAGACATCAGAAAGACGGACAATTTGTAGAAATAGCCCACGTCATAAGCTCAGGGATAGTTTAGTGGTCAGAGCGCGAAGGTTTAAGCAGCATTGAGCGCGGTTACAAATTGGATGGGTGACAGTTTACACGCCTTGGCTTCAGTACAGTTCCCCTGTTCACCCAGCTGCAAATGGGTACCTGCCCTCTTTAGGGTCAGGGAAGGTTAAGCAGAAAGGGAGAGGAGTTGGGCACCGCCCTCAATATTCTGGCCCCTAGAAAGTTGAGGTTTCTGATCCCCCCACTTCTACGACAACATATGTCATGAGGGCACTTTTACCTTTGCCTTACCATACTTGAAAGTCTTGTTATTCTTGATAAAGGGTGGTAATCAATGTTATAGATTGTCCAAAACCATGACGTGCCCTTACCAGGACAGCAAATACACTTTAATAAACAGAAAATTTCAAAGCCCCTAAATCAGAGTTTATGTTTTTGAAAACAGCCATACATGCAAAACTTCTTTTTTTTTACTTAAAACCTTACACAGATTTCCAGGTAGGATAAAGTAAGACAAATTGCATAGTCTGGATAACCCCAGGGCGCTAAGCAGAGGAACGGCTAACAAATAATAACCGTGGAAAAATAAAACAAAGCAAAAACCCTGTTTCCTGCCTATGTAAAGGTCAAGTGCTCACACAAGAAAGAGAAGCCCCCCAAGAAAAAGAACCACACACGACAATTGCCCCAGGGCAATATTGATTCTCCTTCACAGGGAAAGGCCAGGGAACTAGCGTGGTTACGTATGGCCTCATAGCAGCGCTGCTCAATGGCTTGGAAAGTTTTAGGACAGCAGCAAAGAGATGGGAATTTTGTGGAAACTCTCCCTGTAAAAGTCTGTGTGCCCAAGCAAACATGCAAAAATGGAGAGAGAGAGGGGAATATGGAGAGAGAGAGAGGAGAGAGAGAGAGAGAGAGAGAGAGAGAGAGAGAGAGAGAGAGAGAGGGAATGGTGAGAGAGAGAGAGAGAGAGAGAGAGAGAGAGAGAGAGAGAGAGAGAGAGAGAGCGAGAGCGAGAGAGTTCTAAAACAAGCAAAAATAAAGCCACAAACAGTGAATCACTTTTTTTCTGAACAACTACAAAACCAGCTTAACCTACCCCCGGATTGTAAACATGCTAGCAGGAACAAAACGCACAGAATTTGTTTTCAAACCCAAAGCTAAAACGCAAACGTGAACATGTTTTCTTCACCATAACTGTACACTAGAATGTATCCAAGCAAATCATCCATTAAAACACGCCAACCAATCTTTGTTCTGGGTTTTGTTTTGTTATGGTCTTTAGGCTCTGTCATCCTGTTTTGGTAAATTACTATAAAAAGGCGTAGTTTATGGCTGCACAGCAACATAATCTCTGCGAGGGAAATAGATAAAACAACCCGATAGCCAAAACATCCCTTGAGATGTTTTGAATGGTTTCTTTAAAATAAATGAGCTGATAAAATTATGGGAATCAAAACATGAATCTTTACTTCTTTTTATTTAGTTTTCACTACTCTGGTTTGTTTTTAGTACATGTGTGTATTTTATTTCTGTCCATCTTTCTATCTGCTTGCCCCTCTGTCTCTTGCCATCCCGTTTGCATGCCTGTCTATCTCTCCCTTTCTCTATCTCTCTTGAAATAATTGTCAACTATTTCCTTCTGTGGGGTATTTTCTCCACCAAAACGAAGAGAAAATGAATAACCAAATTTCCAAATTGCAAGTAATGTTTTTTTTCATTTACTAAATACACAAGCAGAATTAAAGTTCGAGAGAACTTATTTCCACTTGTTGTTCAGTTGTACATGCCACCCATGTTTGATGACACTTTCTCTTCACTCCATAAAATTCTTAGTTGCCATATACAAAGTAAATAATTATTATTCCTCTAAATGAACGTGAACAAAATTGTCATCATAGTGCTATTTGTAAAACAAATCATAGCAGATATTTACCAAAAAAAATGTGTTTTTTGAATGACACAGAACTAGTCAATCTGTCCATATGTCTGGTGTCTGTTTGTTGTTTATCTGCCTACATGCCTGCACCCCATCTGTCTGTATGCCTGTGTGCTTGTTTCATTCTCTCTCTCTCTCTCTCTCTCTCTCTCTCTCTCTCTCTCTCTCTCTCTCTCTCTCTCTCTCTCTCTCTCTCTCTCTCTCTCTCTTTTCTCTCTCTCTCTCTCTCTCTCTCTCTCTCTCTTCTCTCTCTCTCTCTCCTCTCCTCTTTTCTCTCACTCTCTCCCTTTCTGTCTTTTTCCTTACACCCAGGTCTCTCTGCCTCTCTTTCCTCCCTCTCCACTCCCTTCCCACTAAGTCTCCATCTGCCTGCCTGCTTGCATCTCTGCCTGCCTGTCGGTCTTTCTGTCTCTCTGTTTGTTTTGTCTGACTGTCTGTTGTCTCTCTGTTTGTCTGTATGTGTCTCTGTCTGTGTGTCTGTGTGTCTGTGTGTCTGTCTGATAATCTGTTTGTCTCTGTCTATCTCTATGTCTCTGTCTGTCTGTCTGTCTCTCTCTGTCTCTGTTTCTCTCTGCATCTATCTATCTATCTATCTCTTCTCTCTCTTTCCTTACATCCCTTTATCCATGCCTATGCTTTTCCCTCTCCGTTCCTTACCAATTCTCTCTGTGTGTCTGTCTGCCTCTCACTTCACTTATCTTGTTGATTTAAAAACTAGCCATTGACACTTAGATATCATTTCTTTTATATGTATTTCCCCCTCAAAGGTTTCCCCTTTTCCAAGGTAAAAAAGAATTCCCCTCTTCTCAAAGTTCAAAACAAAATAATGAGAGCAGCACAAGAACGCTACTCTTGCAAAGCCATAGAAATAATTGGAAAGAGCAGGAGCAAATGCACCCAAGGGCCTTTACAAGGGAATCCCCAAAGACTTAATTGGCAGCAGCAATCCATCTCCTTTGGCGGTGACAGTCTTTTGGCAAACCCCATCCTGAAATGACCTGAGGCCAATTTCAGAAAAAAAATTGTTTGTCCAGATTCTAAGTACACATAGAAAATTCGAAACCAAAGATGCCCAGTAACAGGCATAAACATGCATGGCATTGAGTGGCATTGATTATTCATTCATTCATGGCAAAGGCCAGGGAACAGGCATAGAAATGCGCGGTCTGAATAACGATTTTAGAGTGATTGACGCACAGAAAGGTCAGGCATGCATTGAGAAGCAGTCCTAATTGGTTAGCAGGATTAATTATAACCAAAAAAATACTCCCTGTAACTGACTGTCTTTCTTCTGTTTGCTTGACTGTTTCTGTTTGAAAACACTTGCCTTTACCACTAAAAAGTAGGTTTAGGTACACAAGATTTTCCCTAATACTTGCATGTCTCCTATATCAACAAAACAACTCTGGTTCAACAGTAGACTCCCCAAGCAAAACAAGTTCATCCCTGTAAAAATGTCAGGGGGACAATAAAAATGAACAGTGGCTAAAGCAGCCATGATCGTTGAAAGCTAATCCCTAAAGACATACAAAAAATCAACACTAATCTCTTTTCACTTTGTTGTGTGACTATCCTTTAGTTCACTGCCTAAGTAAACAACAGGAGACAGACTGGAGAACAAAAAGCTGCTTCTTCCATGGGCAGATATCACATACACACAATAGACAGAAAGAGGGAGAATAGGTATAAAGAAAAGTGGCCTTGTAGAGGTAGTTATCCTTCATTGATAGGGAAGGCCCTGGAACTGGCACGGCTATGTGTGGTGACCTTGCAGCCATGTTGGTGATTGATTCTCAGAAAGGTCAGGCCAGGCAACAACGTCATTGCTGATTGGTGGGCAAGATTAATGACTGCAATAAAAGGGATACAATTTTCCTCATGTAGCAGTGATGGGTATAAAGTGTGTGTGTGTGTGTGTGTGTGTGTGTGTGTTTCCTCAGAAAATAATGTTCCTTTACAGCCTGCTTCAAAAGAAAAAGAAGTCTCCAGCCTGTTCATGCCTGACAAGATGTTTCTAATCAATCATGCACTAGAATGTGTGTTAACAAGCTTTTGCTTTTAGGCAGCATTCTTTGATGGCATCTATATTTCTGCTAACCATTAACACAAATACAATTTTTCTTGTGTTTTTCCCCCTCCAACTGTTCCCAGTTTCCCATAAAAATGTCACTTATCTCATCTCAAAGTGCAAAACAAAATAATGAGAGTGAAACTAGAGCTTATCTATTAAAAAGCCATAGAAGCAGTTGGGAAGAGGAAGAGCAAAAGCACTCAAGGACCTTTGCAAGGAAATCCCCAAAGACATGAAAAAGCAACAGCAATCCATCTAGCTTTGTGACAGGTCTTTGACAGACCCCATCACAAAAATGACCTGAGGCAAATTTTAGGACAACAGTCAGTTTCTGATTTGCGCAGATCTGAAGCCCCTCCCCCAGATCACTGGAAAGCTCTAGACCAAGCATAAACACTGTGACCTTTTAGAAGCATGATGATTCTTTAACAGCACAGGGCAAGGAATATCATAGATATGTGTGGCCTTACATGACCATGTTTGATTGATTCACAGAAAAGCCACACAACTAGATGCTTTCCTTAATTAGTTAGTTTGACTGATTGCAGCAATAAAAAAGGAAATAATGTTTCCTATAGTGGTTATGTGTTCATGTTCTGCGGGAGTTCACACATGGGGCCGCTGTCTACATTCTCATCTAAATAATCAAGCACTATATATATATATATATATATATATATATATATATATATATATATATATATATATATATATATATATATATTATATATATGTGTGTGTGTGTGTGTGTGTGTGTGTGTGTGTGTGTGTGTGTGTGTGTGTGTGTGTGTGTGTGTGCATTAGAAAAATAAAGAGAAACACGACAAGAGAGGGATGAAGAGAGACAGAGAGACCAACAAAATGGCAAAGTATGCATCTGTCTTAAATTTCAACTAAAAGCAACTACAAAAAGACCTACATCTATGGGGCATGATGCTTCACTTATCCCCTTATGTTGGCTATGAATATCTTTGACTCCCACAGAAAAAACAGCAAAGAATGGAGCAAGCTCACAACCAAATAAAAACACAAGCAAGTAATTAAGCTCCCCAAATCAAGAATAAAACTATGAAAAACAAAGGAACAAAACTATTTCTAATTACGTAGAAAACTGACAAAGATATCAATAAATGTATATGTACAGATGTGTGTGCCTAAAGCACTTTAGATCATAGAGGTCTGAGGCTTTGTTTATTGGTTTGTCAGTCTGAATGTTTCTCTGCTCCTCTGCTGGTCTGATTGCTTGATTTCAATAGAAACTGGTCCTCAATATTGATAAAACAGTTATTTTCCTTTCAATATTTCCTCCCAAAATTTCATTTCTCTCCTAGCAACAGAACAGAGATCTCAGTTCCCAAGTTAACAGGGAATGCAAAATGAGGCTAATGCTGAAGCAAGCTTCAGAAATAAGGAAAAGATGCAATAGAAAATATCTCCATGATCTCTGCAAAGAATTCCCTTAAGACGTAAAAATGTAACACTCATTTATTTTGGTTTTTCTGTGACTGTCTTTCCACTCCTTCCTTTGACAAACATCATAAAACAATTGGAGAACAAAACTTGCTTCTTCCATGTTGAGATTTTAAGCACACACAATAGAGGAAGGGCCCATGAACGAGCATCAACAAGAGTGGCCTTGTAGTGGGAGTCATCACTCATTGATAGGGAAGGCCCTGGAACTGGCATGGCTATGTGTGGTGACCTTGCAGCAGTATTGGTAATTCATTCTCAGAAAGAGCAGGCCAGGCAACAAACGCCATCGCTCATTGGTGGGCAAGATTAACTATTGCAATAAAAGGAACACAACTTCCCTCTCTGTGGCATGGATGAGAATAAATTGTGTGTGTGTGGGGGGGGGGGGGGGGGGCTGCGTGGGTGCGTGTGTGTGTGTGTGTGTGTGTTTATTTATTTATTTTATTTACTTATTCTTTTATATAGACGATAATGGAATAAGCATCCATATGCTTTTTTTCATCCAGTCCCCGTGTGTATGCAGTTGTGTAAATATTGTCATCTGTTCCCACCGGCACACGATGGCCTACTCTTACGAAAGGCGGAACAGGATTTAACGTGTGTGCAAGATGTTCTGCATGCGTTCGCACACGGGGCCTCGGTTTATAGTCTCATCCTCAAGGACTTTGTGGGAGAGTGGAGTCAGCACTGTGTGTGTGTGTGTGTGTGTGTGTGTGTGTGTGTGTGTGTGTGTGTGTGTGTGTGTTTGTTTGTTTGTGTGTGTGTTTGTGTGTGTGTGTGTGTGTGTGTGTGTGTGTGTGTGTGTGTGTGTGTGTGTGTACTCATATAAGCATGATATATATATATATATATATACACATATATATATGTATGCATATATGTATATGCATGTATTATATACATGTGTATATATGTTTTTATATACTTTTACACCAAGGATAATGTAATAAGCACTCATGTACTTTTTTACATCCAGTCCCCATTTGAATGCAGTTGTGTAAATTTGTCATCTGTTCCCACCGGAACACAATGGTCTACACTCATGAAAAGCAGAACAGGATTTAACGTGGTGTGCACAAGATGTTATGCGTGCATTTGCACATGGGGCCTTGGTTGTTAGTCTCATCCGAAGGACTTTTGGGGAGAGTGGAGTCAGCACTGATATTAACTCAAGGGTAAAAATCCCCTGGAACGGTAATCGAACCCGGGTTATTAAATTACCAGCGCAATGTTCTTACCACTAAGCTATCCCGTGTGTGTGTGTGTGTGTGTGTGTGTGTGGTTGTGTGTGTGTGTGTGGTGTGTGTGTGTGTGTGTGTGTGTGTGTGTGTGTGTGTGTGTGTTGTGTGTGTGTGTGATGTGTGTGGTGTGTGTGTGTGTGTGTGTGTGTGTGTGTGTGTGTGTGTGTGTTGTGTTTGTGTGTATGTGTGTGTGTTAGTGTGTGTGTGTTTAAGTGACAGACTGACAGATAGAGAGATACCTACATACATACATACAGAATGAAACACAGACCTACAAACAGAACGCAGACAGGGAACAGGATGGCCTAGTGGTTGGAGCATTGGCTGTTAAGCTCATGATCTGATGACCCAAGTTCAAGCCTAGGTTTTAACCATGGCAAGAAGAAAAACCAGAGCCTTCAAAATGTGCTGGCCTTAGCAACAACTCTGTTCCGTTTAAATCAATTGGTGTTATGAGCAATTTATAAATATTAGCAGCAGCACCACTAGAAGCAGCAGCAGCAGCAACAACAGCAGCAATTAATTAACAGAAAACGTATAAGGCGAAGAATGGCAGCACAAAACTATGGCAATTTAATTCTGTTATTGATTTCTGTGAATAGATTATGGTACTATACTATATGTCAGATTGAAAATTGACAGACAAAATATATAAAATATAAAACACACGCTTTGCCCTCTTGGTTTGAGTATAAATGAATTTTGCGCGTCAGCTTGATTTTAAACAGACATTTTGTGTATAACACACAGATTTGCTGACCTGGCTTTCTTTGATACGGAATTTTGCCTGAAAGAAAGGAGATGTTGTCCATTCAGAGATGAACATCTTCTTTAAAACACATTCTCCATGCACAATGCATTAACATTGGCTCCACGTGAATACCCTTTACACTCTGGCTCTTTCCAGACACATCAATCCTGCCACAAAGGCTCCAGAGGCAGTGATGCCTGGCTGTATCTCTGAAGGATTGTTCATCTTGCATGGGAGAATGAGTAGCATCTTGACATCAATCTTTACAGCTATATGAGCAACGTTATTGAGCCCCTTTGATACATGGATGCGTACTGTGGATGAGTGATGCTTTTCTTTCTTTCTCTTTTTTTTCTCTTTCTCTTCAATCCCCGAGGAGTCCCTTGCAGTGCGTGGTATAATGGTTCTGGTTTTTTCTGGCCGTTGTCTAGGGAAATTGAATTTGTTGGAGCCCATCTTTCTCTTTGTACATGGTTCATGCTCGGTATGGTTCTGTTTCTGTCACCCACCAAACATTGGCATGAGTTATACAATCTTTATTGTGCGTATTTGATTCCTATTTCATGCATGGTATACACTGTGAAAGAATACGTTTACAGCTAAACGACCAAGGTTATGGAGGATTCTACTACATGGACACGTACTGTAGGTGGAATAATTATGTCTTTGTTTCTTTCTGTTCTCTCTATTCAATCCCTGGATAGAAGTTTGGGGTACGCAGTATATAACTGATTTTTTTCTGGTTGTGTCTTTTGGTAAGTTGAAGTTACTGGAGCCCATCCTTCTCTTTGCACAGGGTGCATGCTCGGTATATTCATGTTTCTGTCACCTAGCCAACGGTAGGGGGCGGCATAGCTCAGTGGTCAGAGCGCTCGCTTTCCCCAAGCCAAGTTAAGCAGCGTCGAGCGTGGTTACCAGTGGGATGGGTGACCGTTTGCACGCCCCGGCTATAGTTAGTCCCCCCAGTTGACTCAGCTGTCAATGGGTACCTGTCCTCTTTAGGGTCAGGGAAAGTAAAGCAGCTGAGTTCTCTGATGCCTCGCTCCCCTACGACCCCAGAGGTTATAGGTCACCTTTACCTTTACATTTTACCCAACGGTGGCACGAGGTACATGACTTTTAACGTGCATATTTGATGTTCTGCATGCATAAAGTCTTCTGCGCGGGAATACATCGACAGTTTTACGAAGATGGTTGCTTTAAAGCACAAATGCACTCTGGATAAAACTGTGCCTGCCTTTCTTTCTCTTTCTTCTCTCTCTCAACTCCCTGGGGAGTCCATAGCAGTATGCTGTGTATGGAGCTGTGTTCTTCGGCTGTGTTTTTGAGGCAAGTGGAAGCTGGTGCAGAGCCCATCCTGCTCTTGATACAGGATGCATGCTGGGTATACTGGTACATTCCTGCTTCTGTCACACACCAAGTGCCGACAGGAATTACAGGAGCTTTAGTTTAATGTTCACTTTTATTTTAGTATCCTGCGTGGATGTAAATGTTTCTGTAACACAGCAAACGCTGACAGGAATTACAGGCACTTTAATTCAACGTGCACATTTATTTTAGTATCCTGTACAGATGTCAATGTTTCATTCACACACCAAATGCTGACAGAAATAACAGGAGCTATACAATTCAAGGTGTACATTCATTTGTGTAGCCTGCATGGATGTACACGGAGGGAATAACGGTACAAACAGGTCTGCATTTAATGTTGACATCAGACGTTGTTGTCCAAATCTTTTCTTTTAGTTTAGTTTTCCACACACCGCTACCCACATAAACTCACAAAGATGGCAACTGAACGCTCTGTCAACTCATCTGGTGTATGCTAATGATGCTGCTGCTTCTGATGACATTAATAATAACAATAGTGATACTAATAGCAATAATAATAACGACAATGATAATAGCAACGATAATGATGATGGTGAGAGTAGTTAAAAGTATGACCAGTATGATGATGATGATGATGATGATGATGATGATGATGATGATGATGATGATGATGGTGGTGGTGGTGGTGGTGGTGGTGGTGGTGGTGGTGGTGATGATGATGATGATGAATGATGATGATGATGATGATGATGATGATGATGATGATGATGATGATTTTGATGACTGTTACCGTCTGTGCCACTGTTTCATACTGTTTTTACATGCTCAAGGCAGGAATAATGCAATCTTAAACCAAAACTCTGATCCAAAGGTATTGGCATACACACACACACACACACACACACACACACACACACACACACACACACACACACACACACACACACACACACACACACACACACACACACCACGCACACACACACACACACACACGCACGCACACGCACCCCCTTTCCCTCCCTCCCCCTTCCACACACCTCACCACCACCACCACACCCGCACTAAACAATGCCCATGTACTTACTCTATGCCAACAGAACACAGTCTGCTCACCTTTTCCTTCAGCCACCTGTTAGAAAGAAACCAGAATCTGCCAGACCAGACGCAGGAGCAGTATTTGTCAACATGTTCATCATGCAGCACACGTGGAAGAAAATCTGACAGACCCCCCACCCACCCCTCCCTCACTACAGAAAACTCCATCAACACAGCCATAAATCCCCTTATCATGGAACGGGAAATGAAGGGACATAATTCGTTCAGGAACCATGACTGTGCCCCACAGCTAGGGAAGGCTACACACCACTATTGATCTTGACTATGTTTCCTTCTATATGTATATATAGATCACTCTTGCACTCGCACTGCACGTACTAAGCTATCTATAGAAATTTTTTTAAAAACTACACTTTTTTCAGAAAGACTAGTTCCTCACCCAAAGCTCATGTGATTTTACATAAATTTGGTAAGTTAGAACTTATTTTCTATTTTTCAGGAAAAAGATTGTACCTTCCCCCCCTCCCCCCCCCTTTTTTTCCCCTTTTTGTCTTTGCCCTCTGCTCGCTTCCTAACCGCAATATGCATGCGCGGGGTCAAGGCCGGCTGTAGGAACACAAGCAATCCTCACTGGATGCTCATTTCAAACTTTCTCCAGACTGCCTGCTATCTAAATCCCAGGATCAAGTGCACAGTGCAGTTTTTCATACTGTAAAAAAAATATATATCTGTGAAAATCAAAATATTTTCAGACATGCACTCTATCAAAGATACTACATGGCCCGCAAGCTAATACCAGAGTGTAACCGAATGACAGTAGAAAGGTGTAGGGGATGTGTGGCTGTTTGAGGTCACCGGGCTGAGTCTGGCACAGGGCTGATTCCTTTTCCGCAACGTCTACACTGTACCTCAGGGGACAGGACGGGGAGTTGGTTCAGCGGTCACAGCACACGCTATCCCCAAACTAAGGTGAAGTCAACACTTTGGAGCGTGGTTGCCTAGTGTATGGAGAATCTTTCGTGCGCCTTGGTTTCAGTACAGAATGTCAAAGAACCCACGACAACAAGATAGTTGTCCGGGTAACATTCTATTAAAGAAAGCTACTCTGATAGGGAAACAAAAGACAGTTGCAGACAGGAAAAGAAAAAAAAAAGGTTGACGCTGCTCTTGTGCCGATGTGCTCTTCCCGGGAGAGAGCAACCCAAATTCCAGGCAAATAAATCAGCCTTGACTTGTCTTCCTGCCCGCACACGAAGCCGGAATGCAGCTACCTTGCTAGTGGATACAGGGCGGCATACACACACTTGCATTACTGGTGAACTTCAGATCTCTAGCCGAAGAACAAAGAATAAAAGGGAAAACAGTTATCTTCCTGTTACCTGGTAAATCAAGAACTACTGACTGCTGGTGCTTTTTAGGATCATGTAATAAATGTGAGCAGAGGATGAAAGAAATCTCTGAAAACAAAACCTATGAAACCATGCACAGGACAGAAGTGTGTAGCGTGTATTAACTCCTCATTCACTTGTATGCACAGATAGTTCACACATATTTTCATACAATATACAAACACACCTGCACTAGCATTCCGGAGTATAGGGATAAAAAGCATAGTGTACACACATCTAGTGGTTAGGGCGTTGTACTCGTAATCTAAAGGTTGCGGGTTCGATCCCAGCTATTCCGCTATGGCGTTGTGCCTTGGAAAAGGCACTTTACGGCTATTTTCTCACCCCACCAGGTGTAAAAAGGGTACCAACCTTGTGTTGGGGT
>CM060320.1:73352124-73362124 GCA_030674155.1 Stramonita haemastoma | reverse complement strand
CATCAATGCTATCCTGTCATTATCGACTTAATCGGGCGCGCGTGCGCCCGCGTGCGCGCCTGTGTGTGTGTGTGTGTGTGTGTGTGTGTGTGTGTGTGTGTGTGTGTGTGTGTGTGTGTGTGTGCGCGTGCGCGCGCGCGCATGTCATGTGTTTGTGCACAGTTATTGGTTACGTAATCAAATCTACAGGACGGAACTCAACGCTAACAACACTACGTCTGATTGATTTGCTCAAAGTGATATATATTATCTATGCTAGGGTTTTTATGGCCATGTTGGTTTAAGTACTGATGCTTCGTTGGTTTTAGTACTGGTTTAAGTCGTGCTTTTGCACTTATGTTGTTGGCATACTTATGTTGTACTAATGTTATGTTAGTTTAAGTACTGATGCTTTGTCAGTTTAAGTACTGATGCTATGTTAGTTTAAGTACTGATGCTTTGATAGTTTAAGTACTGATGCTGTGTTAGTTTGAATACTGATGCTATGTTTGTTTAAATACTGATGCTATGTTAAAGTACTGATGCAATGATAGTTTCAGTACTGACGCTATGTTAGTTTAAGTACTGACACTATGTTAGTTTAAGTACTGATGCTATGATAGTTTAAGTACTGATGCTATAATAGTTTAAGTACTGATGCTATTAGTTTAAACGGTTGTTAAGTACTGATGCTATGATGGTTTAAGTACTGATGCTATGATGGTTTAAGTACTGATGCTATGTTAGTTTAAGTACTGATGCTATGATAGTTTAAGTGCTATACTAGTTTAAGTACTGATGCTATGCTAGTTTAAGTACTGATGCTATGTTAGTTTAAGTACTGATGCTGTGATGGTTTAAGTACTGATGCAATGTTAGTTTAAGTACTGATGCTATGCTAGTTTAAGTACTGATGCTGTGATGGTTTAAGTACTGATGCTATGTTAGTTTAAGTACTGATGCTATGCTAGTTTAAGCACTGATGCAACGTTAGTTTATGTACTGATGCAACGGTAGTTTAAATACTGATGGTGTGCTAGTTGAAATATTCATTCATGACTCATGCCCTGATGCTATGGTAGTTGACATATTCATGCCATGTTGATGCATGCCCTGATGCCCTGTTGGTTTCAGTGCTATGCCCAATCCCTCCTCCCCCCCCAGCCACAGTGCAGACAGGTCACAGGTCACAGGTCACAGGTCACAGCGCTGTTTCCATGCAGCGGATGGAGCGGTAGCACCTCTGGGCGGTGGAAGGGGAGACCAGCCCCCCGTCTCCCTGATCCCACCCTTCCCCTTCCCTTTCCCCTCCGCTCCCACCTCGCTCACTCCCTCCCCCTCCTCCTCCCCCTCCCTCAACGGACCCCTCCAGGGGCTGGGGGGAGGACAGCAGGGGCGTGGCGGGGCGGGGAGGGGCGGGGTGTTCCGCTGTGGTCAGGCTGGTCCAGGAGCCGGTCAGCGACAGCCAGCTGCTGGCCTCCCGCACCGGGGTCATGTCCTCGTCGTCAGACAGCGCGGAGCAGGGCGTGATGACGGAGGGCAGGCGGAGGGGGATGAGGGAACGCTCCAGCCCAGCTCTGCAGCTCCCGCCAGCCCCCACCTCCCCCCCTCTGCTGTCGTCCACTTCCAGGCGAGCGTAAGCCGAGGTCATGGCTGGCAGGAAGGCGGGGCAGGGTCTGCAGCACCATCTGTCCTTGGAGAGGAGGGCAGAGAGGCTTCGCTCTGCAGGGGGTGTGGGGGAGCAGGGGGAAGGGTTGAGCTGCTGGACGTGTTCTGATTCTTGCTACGATCCTGAAGCGGTAGTGACGACGCTGAAGAAGCACTGCTTTGATCCGTGGCGGCGTCTACACGATGTTGGGGTCCTCCACTTCTCCCTGAACATGGGGCGCTGTTTTCTGCTGGATCCCCTGAAGGACCTACACTCGCTCTGTCCATGCCGGAAGGGTTCAGAAGCGGGCTGGGCCTGTGTCGGTCTCTGTCTGAAGACCCGGAAGGTCCAGGTGAGCTGGGGTGACTGCGGAAGCCCTGACCCTCACTACGGGTCAGCCGGGACCCACTCCCTTTCCGGACCAGGGCCCTGGAGCTCTGCGCCTGAGAGGAGGGCGCGAGGCCCTGACTGGTGCTGCGGTAGAAGCGGCGCACCTGACCGCTGCCCACCAGGCGGACGCTCTCGCTATGCTGCAGACCGGGTCTGCTGCTGGTACCTTTGCTCTGGGGGACCCTGGACACAGGGAGGTCCCCGCTGCTGCCTGCCCGGGGTTGACCCTCCTCCCCGCGGGGAGACCTGCCCGAGCCCTGCCCCCCGCTGTTCCCTCTGGGCAGGGTGGGCATCACCAGAGCCTCTGTGTAGCCCGGGGGAGACCCCACCTCCACTGTGGGGGTAGAGGTCACACTGCCGCTGAAGGTGTCGCTGGCGGGAGAGTCGATGAAGGGAATGTCCGCTCCGGACAGGGACAGCTCGTAACCGTCACGCGGGGACCCCGTCACGGCAGCTGTCACACCCCCCCCTCCTTCCCCCTCCCTCCCCGCACTCCTCGACCCCAGGTCTCCTCCAGATCCAGACCTCGTGGCCGCCTCTTCCTCCTCCCCACCACCACCCCCATCACCACCACTACCACCCCCTCCAGCCGCCGCCAAGGTTTCCATGGTGATGGTGCACCCTTCAGGCATCTCCTCAGGCGTGGTGGCCAGCATGGCGTTGAAGAAAGAGGCGCTGAAGGGAATGGAACCCCCGGGCCTCTTCCTCCTCCCCCTCCTCCCCCCAATGTTGGCGGCGTTCTCCTCGCTGACGGCGTCGTTGCTGCAGGACGCGTTGCTGTGAGCGAGGTTTCTCAGCCCCAGCAGGCTGAAGAGCAGGCTGGACCGGGACCGGCTGACGGGCGGCTTGTCGCCCTGCTGGATGGCCGTGCAGCTCTGGAAGCGGCGCACAGAGGTCATGGGGAAGGCGGGGAGAGAGCCCGGGGTGAAGGTGGTGGCGCTGGGGGAGGGGTGGAGGTTGGGGTTGGTGACGCTGCGGGTGGCGGTGGGGGTGGAGGTGGTGGTGTTGCCCAGGAAGAAGCGCGGGATGCCGCCTGTGGTGAGCACTGCGGGACAGAGAGAACAGGGGGGTTGGTTCTTTTGATTTCTCTCTCTCTCTCTCTCTCTCTCTCTCTCTCTCTCTCTCTCTCTCTCTCTCTCTCTCTCTCTCCTCTCTCTCTCTCTCTCTCTCTCTCTCTCTCACTGTTTTCTGCTTTTAAAATATTGGTTGAACTGCTGTGTTGGGATGCTGGTATGTAGGGTAGGAAGAGGTTTTTTTTAGCTTTATTCTCTGATCAGGGCAAGGCTTGATGAAAAAAAGTGTGTAATGCTCTGTAACCCTAAAAAAATAAAGATCATTCATTCATTCATTCATTCATTCATTCATTCATTCATTCATTTCATTCATTCATTCTTCTCTCTCTTTTCTTTCTTTCTTTTCTTTCTTTTTTCTTTCTTTCTTTCTTTCTTTCTTTCTTTCTTTCTTTCTTTCTTTCTTTCTCTTTCTCTCTCTCTCTCTCTCTCTCTTCTTCTCTCTCTCTCTCTCTCTCTCTCTCTCTCTCTCTCTCTCTCTCTCTCTCTCTCTCCTCTCTCTCTCTCTCTCTCTCTCTCTTTCTCTCTCTCTCCCTTCTCTCTCCGTCTCCTCTTCCTCCTTCTCATCCTCTCCTCTCTCTCTTCATGCTCCATCCCCATCCATCTCATTCCATCCATCCATCCATCCATCCATCATTCTCATCCATCCACCACCACAACACAGTCTCAATTCCATCCATCATCCATCCATCTCCCCTCGCAGTTTCATTCATGCTCACCCCTCTCCCTCTTGTGTTCTTCGCCCTGTTCTGTTCTGTATCTCCTTATCTCATACAAACAACATTCAAAAGCAAAAAATCAGAAAAAACTGTATTAGGTGAAAGAAAAAAAGAGGAATGTAAAGTAAAAAGCACGAGAAAAACAAATCAGCCAAAGGATAAATAGGAAACAAGAGTCCGATCCAACGAATGAAGAAGGATTTTAAGACAGAAAGAAAACACATTTCAGAGAGAGAGAGAGAGAGGGGGGGGGGGGGGGGGGAGGGGAGAGACAGAGAGAGATACTGAGAGAGAGACAGACAGACAGAGACAAAGACAAATGCGGACAGACACAGGCATATAGAAACAAAACCCAATATACAAATAATATTTAAAATCACCATCAACCAACACCTCCCTCCACCATCCAACCCACCCTCCCCAACCCACCTTTTCCTCCACCTTTCCCGGTAATGCGTCGGATGGCTTGAAGGGTTGGCAATACAGACAGTTATTACGATGCACGTGTACACACAACATAGACTTAGACGCCATTAGCATCGCCAGACCAGAAGTGACGATCGTTAATTCCCAAACGGTACGAGTCTTTAAGTTGGGAACCTAAATACTACAACAACCCCCCCCCCCCCCCCAAAAAAAAAAAAAAAAAAAAAAAGAAAAAGAAAAAAAAGAAGCAAAAACCAACAAAATACCACCAAAAAAATAAACCCAAAGCCAAAGAAGAAACCCCGGAAACAACAACAAAACAACTAAAAAAAACCTCAGCAACCCTCCCTCTGCTCACCTGACAAAATGGAAGCTCTGCGGGCCGCGTTCATCAGCAAGGCGTCCGAGTAGCTGGGCACCATGAAGTTGTTGTTGCGGATGTTCATCTCCATCTCCGCGCTGTTCATCGTGCTGGCTCTAGACAGGGAGCCACGGAAGGCCTCGGCGTCCACGTAGTGCGTGCCGAACAGCTTGTGCACGTGGTAGTGCAGGTGAGCCGTCTTGTACTCGATGATCACCCTCAGAGGCCAGGACATGAGCAGGAAGGAGGCCACCCAGAAGATCACGTGGGACACGTACCACGGCAGATTGTCCGGGTCCGCGAAAGCGATCATGTACTCTTTGAAGTTGACGTTCAAGATGTCCATGCCTTCCCTTCCCTCCATGTAGTCGTCGCGGTTTTCGTACTCCTGGAAAAACTGGGCTCGCTGGTCTTCGAATTCACACTCCGATTCCACACTGGCGAAGGAAAAGCCTTTGCTGAAGCGGATTTTGGTGGCTGGGTAGCTCTCCAGACCGTGCAGCGACCTTGAGATGTCCTTGACCCCGCACTGGGTGAAGTTGAAGGCCGAACCGGCGGTGCAGGTGTTGACGCGTTCGTAGTAGACTTGAGTGGAGGTGAAGGCGTCACCGTTACGGTAACGCGTCACTTGACGCGTGCGTCTGACGTAATGGTAGCAGATGGCTTTCCACCAGATGACCGGAACCCCTTCTCGCATGTCGCGCACCTGTGGAGAAGTCATAGTGACCACTGAGGGACTTGGGAGATAAACACTCAGTAGAAAGACTAAGGAAATAAATATGGGTTGTTGTTGTAGTAGTAGTAGTAGTAGTAGTAGTAGTAGTAGTAGTAGTAGTAGTAGTAGTAGTAGTAGTAGTAGTAGTAGTAGTAGTAATGGTTGTAGCAGCAGCAGCAGTAGTGGTCAAGTCAAGTCAAGTCAAACATACTTTAATCATCCATGAAGGGCAATTACAACACTGATAATACTTCTTCTTCTTCTTCTTCTTCTTCTCTTCTTCTTTCTTCTTCTTCTTCTTCTTCTTCTTCTTCTTCTTCTTCTTCCTCTTCTTCCTCTTCTTCTTCTAGTAGTAGTAGCACAGCAGCAGCAGCAGCAGCAGTAGAGTAGTAGTAGTAGTAGTAGTAGTAGTAGTAGTAGTAGTATAGGAGGAGGAGGAGGAGGAGGAGGAGGAGTAGAAGTAGTAGTAGTAGTAGTAGTAGTAGTAGTAGTAGTAGTAGTAGTAGTAGTAGTAGTAGTAGTAGTAGTAGTAGCAGTAGTAGTAGTAGTAGTAGTAGTAGTAGTAGTAGTAGTAGTAGTAGTAGTAGTAGTAGTAGTAGTAGTAGCAGTGGTGGTGGTGGTGGTGGGTGTTAGCATTGCATCTACAACTCTCATGCTATTCATTATCAGGACAGCATTATATCATCATCATTATCACCTTTGTCATCATTGATTCATACTTATCAGTATGGCCACTTTTAATCTTTTACCTTTTCATTATATATATCACTAAGGCCGCCATTAATTTTTAGCTTGTCATTATTGATATTACTAAGGCCATTCTCAGTCTTTTGCCTTGTCAATATTAAAATCACTAAGGCCGCCATTAGTCTTTTACCTTGTAATTATTGATATCACTAAGACCACTTTCAGTCTTTAACCTTGTGGTTATTGCTACATATTTACCACACAGGTCCCCGTCAGTCTGTTACCTTGTCATATTGATGTAAAAAGGCCGCCATTAGTCTTTGACTTAATCGTTATTGCTATATACTTACCACATAGCCCCCCCCCCCCCCCCCCCCCCTCAGTCTGTCTGTTACCTTGTCATAGACCTTGTTGATGCCCCTTTGTACTGCAGTCATTATTGCTACATACTTGCCCCCTCAGTCAGTGTGTTACCTTGTCATACACGGTGTTGATGTCCACTTTGTACTGCAGTCATTACTGCTACATACTCAGTGTGTTACCTTGTCATACACGGTGTTGATGTCCACTTTGTACTGCAGTCATTATTGCTACATATTGCCTACTCAGTGTGTGTTACCTTGTCATAGAAGGTGTTGATGTCCACTTTGTACTGCAGTCATTATTGCTACACACTCAGTGTGTTACCTTGTCATACACGTTGTTGATGTCCACTTTGTACTGCAGTCATCATTGCCACATATTGCCCCCTCAGTGTGTTACCTTGTCATACACGGTGTTGATGTCCACTTTGTACTGCAGTCATTATTGCTACCTACTCAGTGTGTTACCTTGTCATACACCGTGTTGATGTCCACTTTGTACTGCAGTCATTATTGCTACACACTCAGTGTGTACCTTGTCATACACCGTGTTGATGTCCACTTTGTACTGCAGTCATTATTGCTACACACTCAGTGTGTTACCTTGTCATACACCGTGTTGATGTCCACTTTGTACTGCAGCTCTATGCGGGTGTGGCTGTGCCAGCACTCCACGATGTACACCAGGTACAGCATGATGACGAACGCCACAGGGATGTACACGTAGCCGTCATCACAGGGGCTCTCCCGCACCCCGTCAACCTCTTGTCTGAAAAAGATTGCTGTGTGTACGGTATATAATGGTATATATATATATATATATATATATATATATATATATATATATATATATATATATATATATATATATATATATATATATATATACTTCGTAGACCCAAATATCGGGGAAGTTTGAATGAACTTGTTATCTCTTTTGTTGGCATGACTCTCTCTCTCTCTCTGTATCTATCTATCTATCTATCTATCTATCTATCATCATCTATCTATCTATCTATCTATCTATCTATCTATCTATCTATCTATCTATCTATCTATCTATCTATTAGGCACTCATCAGTCTCAGAAGACTATGGAGTTGGCTCTAGTCTTCCGAGCGCAAAGCCTGGGTAGGTAAGTACGGAGTGCAAGCCGTTACCCATGCAGCAGACCCCCAACTCCACGCCGCTGGAATGATCCATTGGAAAGGCGATGACCGATACGAATGGTTCCAGTACCGTCGCAGGAGCCACCAGAACGTTGCCATAATTATGCAGCCCCGGGCCGCCCTAGGACTTCAACTCCCCGATTTTTCCTCAGGGATGGTGTCTAAACATGACACCTGTGTGCATGCTGGTTTTTTAAAAATAATTTGTCATCCGCTCCTACCGGCACACGATGGCTTGCTCTTTCGAAAGGCGGAACGGGGTTTTAACGTGTGCGCAATATGCTCTGCGTGCGTTTGCACACGAAGCCTCGGATTATAGTCTCATCCGAATATAGGCACTGTCCATGGAGGGAGAAAAAGAGACAGACCAAAGAAGAGATGGGAGGACAACATCAGTGAATAGACAGACCTAGAACGCAACTAAATTTTGAGAAAGGCAGACAAGAGAGAGAGGAATGGAGGGAACTGGTTGTCAAGTCCTCAGGGGTGCTGAATAGATGCTACATACATGTTAAATAATGCCGATAATTAATTTTTGAATTGCTATAAAAAGAAAGACACTATCCCAAGATTGCATCCGCCTACAAATATCTTTCATAATCTTATTGTTTCTCTTTTGTTTTGTTTGATATTTTTGTTTTGCTTCCGGTAAATTTATATCACTTTCCCCTACCAAGAACACCAAAGACGTAATGGTGATATTGAACCCGGAAATAAAAGGTTCTTCTATACATTATGAGAGCAGATGAGAGAGAGAGAGAGAGAGAGAGAGAGAGAGAGAGAGAGAGAGAGGAGAGAGAGAGAGAGAGAGAGAGAGAGAGAGAGAGAGAGAGAGAGATTCTAAGAGAAAAAACCCAGAGGTAAACTAGTTAAGAATAAATACTGAAAGTGATAAAAGGCAAATGCAAGACAAACACAAAGGACATCACCAGCCAGCCAACCAGCCAGCAAACAAACTAATAAACCAGCAAACCAGCCAATGAACCAATCAACCAACCATCCAACCAGCCCGTCACCCAGCCAATCAACAACCAGCCAACCAGCCAATCAACCATCAAACAAGCAAACATGCAAGCAGGTAAAAAAGCAACCAAGCAACAAACCAACCAACCAGCCATCCAACCAACCAACCATCCAACCATCCAACCAACCAACCAACCAACCACCCGACAACCACCCCATCAACCGAGCCAAAACAGCCAAGTCTGTCTAACCTGTTGGAGAACGAAAAGGAGTAGTGAGAGGACATGATGTAGGAAGAGGAAGCGGAAGTGGGCGGCGTCTTTTTAAGCACAGCCAATCGGCACCAGGCAATGGCGGAGAGGCAGCCAATGATCAGCAAGGTCAGAATCAGACATTTCCAGTGAGCATCTCTCCTCAGGGACCCAAAGAAGGACTGCTTGATGGGCGTTGCTGCACACACACAGATAAACAAACATTTGAATTGTTGGTTTGCTAACTATGGTATAGTTATAATGAAACATTATAGATCTGTCTACAATGACATCGTTATAATTATGTTGCTAACATGATGGATGATGATGATGATGATGATGATGATGATGATGATGATGACGATGACGACGATGATGACGATGACGACGACGACGATGACGACGATGATGATGATAACGACCATGCTGCTGCTGCTGTTGCTACTGCTGCTGCTGCTGATGATGATCCTCGTCATACTCCTACTCTTTCTCCTCCTCCTCCTGCTTCTCCTCCTTACTGTTTGTCTTGCTGTTGTCAGAGCTTTCGTCGTTTTTTTGGTATCACTTTCATGATTACCATCATAAGTATTTATTATTATGCGCCATACAACTGTTCGTGGGGTTTGGAGACATTAAAAAAACAAACTCCCGTGAAGCTAAAACTTCACCTCTCGCAAACTGATGGGCAGCTGGGTAGCCCCCAGGGGACTTCAAAACAGACGGGGTGTAATGCAGATGGACTATTTTTCACAAGGAGATTATATGTAAAAAAATATCAAAAAGGGCGCTTGGGTACTTATTCATCATCCTAAAAAAATGATTTGATTTCATTTGATCTGCAGTGATATCTCAAAGATTTGTAGCTATACTCCTGGTGTAAGGGAGAATGTGAAGAAGAAGAAGAAGAAGAAAAGAAGAACAAGACAACAAGAACAAGAACAAGAAAGAAAATTGCAAAGATAATGAATAAGAAAAATTAATAAAAGAAAAATAAATGCAAAGAAGAAGAAAAAGAAGAAGGAGGAGGTGGTGGAGGAAGAGTAGGAGGGAGAAGGGGAGGAGGGAGCGGAAGAGAAGAAGAAGAAGAAGAAGAAGAAGAAGAAAACAACAACAACACAACAGCAACAACAACTATAGCAAAAACACGAAAAAAAACATAAGAAAAGAGCAAAAAAGACAAACATAAAAACTACAGCAAACAAACCAGGCACCAAGCAAACTTTCACAAAACTATGATTAAAATGTTTTACGAAAAAAACAT
>CM060320.1:73325641-73345641 GCA_030674155.1 Stramonita haemastoma | reverse complement strand
TCCATCCGTTCTCCTTTTTTCCCTCCCCCTCCCCGTCCTGCTCCTCCTCTTCTTCTTCTATTTATTCTTTATACACCTTCTAAGCAAGTACCTAAAAGCACAATACGCTGCTTGCCAAGGAAAAGTTGTTTTAATGATTCACAATGGCAGTCATCATCCATAGAAGACAAAATAATGTGCAACGCCAATGCAAAATACAAAGCTTGATTCAAGATGAAGGAAAAAACAGAACCTCAAAAATAGGAGCTGGGCCGTGGTTGTGCGCAGATTGTTCTAAAACACAACAAAGAGCATTCTGTTTTTTCCTTTCTGGCAGATTGTTCTTAATGGCTGATGGAACTCTGACGTCACTTATTATCAAGTCTTACAAGGAAGATAGCAAGAGAAACAACGCTTTTAAAGAGTTGCTTCCCTTCGTCTATTTGTGAGCTCTTGTCTTTTTGGAAGGCGGTAGAGATAATGTTTTAGCAATGCTTATCAAATGGCTTTTTACCGGTAAAAAAAAAAAGCTACTGGAAATTGCTGTGACTTGGCTTTCTCAACAGGCTTATTGTCATTGGCAATATTGATTTTACAATGCTGGTTCCAGGGCCTTTGTTTTTCTGAAAGAAGTAGAGAACAGATCAGTCTGACAATGCTAGCTGCAGGGCCGTTGCTTTCTTCAGCCGTAGAGAAAGATGACATGATACATAAATGCATTGGAAATGTTTGGTGGTGGATGTTTTTTTTTTCTCTGCTCTGACAAAGTAGTAACCAGTTTATGAATGCTTTTTTGGGGGGCCAAACATCTAACAAGCTTAAGAGCCTATTCAGTTTGGGAGCTAAGATTGACTGTTACTTGCAGAACATTACATTTCACCAAGCTCAACGGGATAGCCTGGTGGTCAGAGTGATGCTCTTGTGATGTGTTGACCCGAGTTTAAATCTCGTTCGTTTCCCCTGGAGCTAACATCAGTGCCGACACCACTCGCCCCCAAAAAGTCCTTCGCATGAGACAACAAACTGAGGTCCCGTGTGCGAAAGCACACAGAACATCTTGCGCAATTGTTCAAACCCGATACGCTTTTCGGAAGAGTAGGCTATTGTGTGCAGGTAGGAACGGAAGACAAAATTGACGAAACTGTATACATACGGGGACTGGCTGTTAAAAAAGCACATGAGTGCTTGTTCCTGTTTTTTAAAAATACAATTCTCATTTGTTCTTTTTGAATATTTCAGTCATGTGTATGTTTTACTTTTTTCCCTCCAAGGAATGTATGAAAAGCATCTCTGTAGTTCGGATATTACGGTAAAGGTAACTGTGTCCCATAACCTATGCGATCGTAGGGGAGCAAAGCGTCAGTGACCTCAGCTTCTCTAGGGGCCAGCATATTGAGGGCGGCGCCCATCTCCTCTCCCTCGCTGCTTCATCTTCTCTGACCTTAAAGAGGACAGGTATCCATTTACAGCTGGGTAGACTGGCGGCGGACTGTACTGAGGCCAAGGCGCGCAAACGGTCACCTATCCACTCGGTAATCACGCTCGATGCTGCTTAACCTTTACTTTGGGAAAGTGAGTGCTCTGACCACTGAACTATCCTGTCCCCTGTACTTTGGCTATTTCTTCCATAAAACATAATTTCAGGGTGTTTTTTATATTTCAGTCAAACTCAGAAACCACCTCTGGATCCACAGCTAAAACTCTTTAAAGCAGAATTGAAAGGTATGGTCACCTTCAGCTTCAAAAGACGAGTGACAATAATCACAGTGTTGTTTTCGAATTCTTTCATCTTCCCACATTTCTATTTCCCTGGAAGGTGATGCCAGTCTGAATGACAGAGCAATGGTGTCCTCCCTCCCTGTCTTCAATCTGATTCTGTGTCAGCATCTGGCTTTGTAATTCAAATCGTCTTTGTCGCCATGGTGTTTTCAAATTTACCGTATTTTAAATTGTTGGTTACATATTACAGTTTTTGCTCCGTTCTTGCAAGCGTGCAGAGAGAGAGATTGATCGATCGATTGATTGATTCTTTGATATCGAAGATAATGGAATAAGAGAGAGAGAGAGAGAGAGAGAGAGAGAGAGAGAGAGAGAGAGGAGAGAGAGAGAGAGAGAGATGAGAGAGGAGAGAGAGAGAGAGAGAGAGAGAGAAACTCGAAACTCGAAACTCGAAATTTTAATGAGGGTAATTGGATAAGCCAGAGGCTTCTTTACACCAGGCCCTCATGGGCAAAAATGAAACAATTATGAATAAATCAATGAATTAATAGACAAAGAAATGTAAGATAGCAAAAGAAGAAGAAAAAAAATCCATCAGTCATATTGTCATCCAATTACTGATAATCAGGAAATCATTGAAAAATGACATAACGAATCAAATGAATAAGCAAAACCAGTCAGACACAAACTACTCCCCTCCCATAAGCAATTCATCCTTAAAAGTCAAGACATAGCACCCTTCCACCCACACCCACACCCACAAGCATAAACACACACACTCACTCACACACACCACACACACACACACACATACACACACACTTCATCCTGGATACATATTCATACACATGTACAGTTTCTCTGCTACAATGGGATATGCCTGAAAAATAATCATGGAAATACGCATTACACCATTTCAGAAAAGAAAACAAAAAGAAAAAAAAAACAAAAAAAAAAAACATCATCAAAAACTAACCAAACAAACAATAAAAAAGGAGGAAACCTTTAACAATTTCATTATTTATCAAAAGATAAACACACACACACACACACACACACACACACACACACACACACACACACACACACACACACACCCCAATTCAAAGGGAGCTCACCAATGTCAAAAAGCACACCAGTTCAAAGGGAGCTCACTAATGTTGGGAAAAAAAAATATATTAAAAAATAAAAAAGCAATTGTACTGCCCACCCAATGTACCATCCCGAAACAAAAGTCTGACTTGACCCATTTTGACACACCACCCAGGCACCACCCATCCCACACACGGCGCGCGGGCACACACACACACACACACACACACACAAAACACACACACACTCTTCATCGTGGAGAGAGAGAGAGAGAGGAAGAGGAGAGAGAGAGAGAGAGAGAGAGAGAGAGAGAGAGAGAGAGAGAGAGAGAGAGAGAGAGAGAGAGAGAGAGAGAGAGAGAGAGGGTATCTCACTGACTGAGTATCTAAAGTAAATGAATAAAAGTTTTACATTTACAGGGTTACAAACAAGTATTCCAATACGCACGCACGTGTGTGTTTGTCCTTTTTCCCTTTTTTTTTCCTTGGAGAGTGAATGCTCCCTACACCTCACTCTGCATATTATCTGCACATACCTTAAAGCCTTCACAATCAGTATTCCTTCTTCTCTCTTTCCTTTCCTCTTTGACACACTCCATGCATTATGCACCACTTCCATATCGCTAAGGACAGACAACCCTTCTTCTGCCATCTTGAGGCTGACCCTGCTTACCTCCCTTCCTCTCCCCTCCCACTCCCCTCCCCTCCCCTCACCGCCCACTCCATATCTACTTAAAAGAAGCTGGAGCCAGTGTTGACAGAACAGCAGTACATCCCTGCCCCTTTAATGTTAGCCCCATGGAGTATTTTGGTTTATTGATAGAAGCTGAAACTGTTGTGCTTCCCTCTTTCATTTTTCCCGTGGAGTATTTGGTAATTAGAATGAAATTAGATAGAACTGTAGTGCCCACCCCTTTTCATATTTTTCCATGGAGTATTTCACTTAATGACAGAAGGAGAACCATCGAAGATAAAGCTGCAGTACCTCCTCCTTTTAATTTTCCCCCATGGAGTATTTCGTGTACTAACTGAACAACCGGCGTTGAAAAGTTGCAATGCCTTCTCCTTCAACCTTTTCCCCGTGGAGAATTTGGTTAAGTGACTGAAGTAGACCCATTGAAGATAAACTACAATACCCCCTCCTTCAACTTTTTCTCATAGGGCATTAAATATTTGGTTTCTTGACTGAAACAACAATCAGGGATGACAGACCTGCAGTACCTCCTGGTTTAAAATTTACCCCATGGAGTGGACTATATGATTCTTTTTACGAAGCTAAAACCATAGATGATAAAACTGTTACCTCCTCCCCTTAACGTTTTCCTTATGGAGCATTTGGTTTATTGACGGACGCAGGAAGAAAGGTTGATAGAGCCACAGTGATTCTTCTTCAACATTTTCCCTTTACAGTACCAACTACTGTTCTTTTCTGTCAAAATTAAAATTTTCTTTTTCCTGAAAATTTTTTAGCTCATGAATGAAGATAAAAGATATCTCTTACATGTGATCGCTTAATAGCCCCTTACCAAGATCAAACCAAGATGGATATCGCTACTGCTGCTGCTGCTATTGCTACTGCTGCTGCTACAACAACAAAAACAACAATAACAACAACAACAACTACTACTACTACTACTACTACTACTACTACTACTACTACTACTACTACTACTACTACTACTGCTGCTGCTGCTGCTGCTGCTGCTGCTGCTCTCCTACTGCTACTATTTCTGGTACTACTGCTAGTACTACTGCTATAACTACCACTACTATTGCTGTTGTTGCTGCTGCTACAACAACAACAACAACAACAACTACTACTACTACTACTACTACTACTACTACTACTACTACTACTACTACTACTACTACTACTACTACTACTACTACTACTTCCGTTGCTGCTGTTGCTGCTGCTACTGCTGCTGCTACTGTTACTACCACCACCGGTTAAATAGCGGCTCATAAAGCAGGAAGCGACCTTTCTTGGCAAGGTCAAAGTAGTCAGCTTTCAAAGACCGCTGCAATACCAGGCTATTCTGGCCGCAGTTATAGCACATCCTGTCTGAAATTGAAAGCCAACGAACCAGCCAAACGGGAGCTATAAAAAGTGTGTGAATTCAGCCTCTGGAGTCATTCCTCTATTCTTAGTTTCAATCTGAAATGACCAGAACTTACAGTTAGACGCTGGGCTAGCATGTGCAGAATCAAGCCTGAAAATTGTCTAGTTTTAGCTGCAGGTAAGGTTTTGCACGCTTCTGAAAACAATCCATTCTGGAAATCTACATTTCCCACATGGTGGGGATACCAGGGGTCTGTCAGTACAAACATCCCTCCCCACCTTCGGGAAATTCTCTCCCTGGAATCCCCTTTTTTCTATCCCTCTTTATGTTTCTGCTTTGTTCCTTGTCTAACTTGTGTCACCTCCTTCTTGTCTATATTGTGCCTTTTTGGTGCATTCCCTGTTTGGTTTTGTCAGAAATACTTAAAAGGTCAGAACTCTACCCTATCCCGAAGTTGGATGTGTTGCACCTGGCTTGTCGGGCGCTTAAAGACAACGCAACACATTTTCTCTCATATGAGAGACAGCATACGTGCTGTGTGAGCGTTCCGGATGGAGATGTTAATTGTATAAATTCTTAGTGCCATGTGCCGATTGCTCCCAGCAGAAGAAGAGAAAGGAGTGAGGGAATGAAAAGAAGAGAAATACAGGGAAGAAAATTGCAAAACCAGCCACAATAGCGCAGAGGTTAGCACCTTAAGTTCCAGACTGGAATGTTGCGGGTTCAAATCCCATAAGAGTCATAGGGATTTTTCAGACTTAGGCCGGCATCTACCTAAAGTGAGTATGCTGTGGGCTCAGTGGGAAGATTAGAACCACACAGTCAAGCTTCATCCACCTGACGGATACTAGTTTGAGAAATAATTACCTGAAAAACACTGCAAGAGTCTGTATCTCTCGGGACCGGTTAACGCCGAGATATATTTTGATAGTAAGCGTAGAGTACAGTATTGCCACGTAATATCAAAGCACAGGCATTTCCACAGCAGCAGCATTATGACTCCCCCATTATCATCGATCATCATATAAAAATTGTCTCTGATTCGGCGGCCCTAGCTGCTCTGGTCTCATGGTGACCTCAGATTCGGTTTCCTAATACACTTCTGTACCTGTGGTGAGTTTGTGTCAAAGCCTTTAGAGTTGGGGGCTGGCGGGGGATTGGTCATTGGAGGGACGTTGTGGTGGTTGCCACTTCGGGTGGGCAACTCACTCAGTCTGGCTCTGCGACTGAGCTAATACTGTCGTTAGGATGGGACTTAGTAGGTGGTGTCCTGAGTATACTAGCTCAGAACAGGCACCACTGAACACCACCAAAGTGACCCAGCAGCAGTACAGCGCCCCTCTGGCTGGTGGTCCCACAGCGGCCTGATATTGATGGGCTCCCTGTGAACCTTCGACGCTGAGAATGAGATATAGTGAATCAGGGTATGGCTGTGGCAGGGAGATTGAAATGAGCGATGTAGGAACAGCAGGGCGGGGACGTTACAGAAGATGAGGAAGCAGTATGAAAAAAGGGATAAGAACAATAATGCAAAGAAGGACGAAAAGACAAAACATGAAAATATATACTTTGATATTTTGTCAGTAATGTGTGGACCAAAACAAACAAAATAAATATTTTCCATTCACACATAAGTCATGTATAAAAGACGTGTCGTCTAAATCCTGCATCAATTCAGAAACACATGAACAAACTTTCTCTTTCCACTCGCATACACCCTGTCACCAGAGCTCTGGAATGGGTGCAGTGAAGCCTGATGATTGCTGGAAAGGAACATTAATCTTTTGACCATGAAAATAATGGCCACGTGCTGGTGATTCTCTAGAGTCCTGTTAACAACCGTCCTCGTTTGATTACATTTCTATTTGAAAGGTTTTGGAATTATAATCTGCAGGATCACTCTTCTTCTTCAATCTTGTATCTATCTGTGTCTGTCTTCATCTACTTTTGTCTTAATTTTATCAGTGTGTGTGTCCTCATCGACTTTTGTATTGATCAGTGTATGTCTCCATCTATTTTTGTCTTAATTTTATCAGTGTACGTCCTCATCGACTTTTGTATTTATCAGTGTATGTCTTCATCTATTTTTGTCTTCATCAGGGTTTGTCTTTTCTCTGATATTTGGGATACATTTTGACATAATCAAAACCAGAATGACACACACGCACGCACGCAAACATGCACGTACGCACACACATACACACATAGAGGCACGCACGCACGCACCCATGCACGCATCCACACACATACCCCCCCCCCCCCACAAACGCGCCACACACACACACACACACACACACACACACACACACACACACACACACAACACACACACACACACACACACACACATACACGCACACAACGTTCTGAAAACATTTTCAGACATGGTTTTCTAATAAACCATGCATTAGCACGAACACATCAACAAGCTTTTAGATTTCACCCCCTCCCCCCCCTTCCTTTATTTTCCCATGAATCCCCTCCACCCCCCCCCCACGAGGGATTGAGGAGGCCAGGATTAAAACGTAATGAGGCGTGACTGTTGCTTCATCACAATGTTGTTTATACACACACTGTTTTGTTTGGTGGGTGCGTCAACAGCCGAAGGATCCACCAGAATAATAATATTGATTCTTGATTGAGATGAGACTATAAACCGAGGCCTTGTGTGCTAAAGCACGCAGAACATCTTGCACACACATTAAAAACCCGTTCCGCCTTTCCAAAGAGCAGGCCATTGTGTTTTTATTAAGAGCGGAATACAACACAATATAAAAAAAACAGCATATACACAGATGCCATGTTTAGACACCATCCCTGAGAAAAAATCGGGGAGTTGGAGTCCCAGAGCGGCTTGGGGCCGTATATGGCAACGTTCTGGTGGCTCCTGCAACAGTACTGGAACCATTCGTATCGCCGATTGCTTCTTCCATGAATCATTCCAGCGACGTGACGAGAGGGGGTCTATTGCATGGGTAAACAGCTTGCCCTCCATACTTACTTACCCAGGCTTTGCGCTCTAGAGCCTAGAGCGCAACTCCATAATCTTCCGAGACTGACGATTGCCTTCTTTTCTCTCTCTCTTACTTATCACTCCTGGAAAACTGTGATATACCGTTAAGTCCACACTGGATGATAAAAGGTCCAGTGTATTGGTTGTTTTCAAGTACTTAGTTACATAGGCAGCCATGATCCAGCTTCGGAGAAACTGTGTTCTTCTATTTTAGTGAAGAGTATAGGTTAAGAGTGATGCTTCTTCTTCTTCGTTGTCGTTATCGTCGATTGCTAAAAATGATACTAATTGTTCATCATCGGCGAAGTAAATCTCAATACCAAGTTTAAAAGCATGTTTAGATGTTGGATTTGGCATTGTGTCCACATTGATAACTGATAAAGCTTTTGCTTTGCTGTTGTTGTTGCTGTTATTGTAGTAGTAGTAGTAGTAGTAGTAGTAGTAGTAGTAGTAGTAGTAGTAGTAGTAGTAGTAGTAGTAGTAGTTTTATTATTTTTTAATTTTTAAATCTTATTCTTTTATATCGAGGATAATGGGATAAGCACTCATGTGCTTTTTTCATCCAGTCCCCGTGTGTATGCAGTTGTGTAAATATTGTCATCTGTTCCCACCGTACACGATGGCCTACTCTTACGAAAAGCGGAACAGGGTTTAACGTGTGCGCAAGATGTTCTGCGTGTGTTCGCACACGGGGCCTCGGTTTACAGTCTCATTCGAAAGACTTTTGCGGAGAGTGGAGTCAGCACTGATGTTAACTCCAGGGGAAAAATCCCCTCCAACGGGAATCGAACCCGTGTCGTCAAATTGCCAGCGCTATGTTCTGACCACTGGGCCATCCTGTCCCCTGTAGTAGTAGTAGTAGTAGTAGTAGTAGTAGTAGTAGTAGTAGTAGTAGTAGTAGTAGTAGTAGTAGTAGTAGTTGTTGTTGTTGTTGCTGTTGTTGCTGTTGTTGTTTTGTGGTTGTTACTGTTGCAGCTGCTGTTGTTGTTGTTGCTGTTGTTGTCGCTGTTGCTGTAGTTACATTTTCTCCACCTTACTACTTACGGATGCACGGAGAGGGGAGCACCCAGAAAATACACTCTGATTCACTCATCTCACCTGCAAATGATTCTAAGATTGTAGCAGTACGCTGGATGAGGAGTTTGCCTTTATGATAGGGAGCCACACTCCGGCTTCAGGGATTTTGTTTCTTTTCTTAAAGTGATGTAGGTCTTGGCACTTAGTTTAGATCGCTAGCAAACAAAACATTGGGCACAGACCTGCTAGTGTGTGTGTGTGTGTGTGTGTGTTTTGTGTGTGTGTGTGTGTGTGTGTGTGTGTGTGTGTGTGTGTGTGTGTGTGTGTGTGTGTGTGTGTGTGTGTGTGTGTGTGAAATCAAATCAAATCAAATCAAATCAAATTTTTATTTCCAGATGGTACATTGAAAAAGCATTAATTTGCTTTTTTTCATCAAACCATCGATCTGTGTGTGTGTGTGTGTGTGTGTGTGTGTGTGTGTGTGTGTGTGTGTGTGTGTGTGTGTGTGTGTGTGTGTGTGTGTGTGTGTGTGTATGTGTGTAAGTGTGTTTGTGTGTGTTTGTATGTGTGTCTGTCTGTCTGGCAGTCTCTCCCTGTCTTTGTCTCTCCCTCCCTCCCCCCCTTCTCTCTCTCTCTCTCTCTCTCTCTCTCTCTCTCTCTCTCTCTCTCTCTCTCTCTCTCTCTCTCTCTCTCTCTCCATACCCTGTTCCATATCGCTCTGCATATTTTCAATATTTCAAGGTTCATTAAATCTGAGGCTATTTTTTGAAATCGAAAATATTGTATATAATTGTTTTTGGCAATGAACTTTTGCGGTGCTATAGAATAAAAAATCCCAAGTGTCTTTATTTTCTGCAGTCTTAACAATTTCTCTGTTTATTTTGTTCATATGCTGTACTCCGCAAGGGGCGTCGAATTTTAGAGGTCACTGGTTTCGCTGGTTTTTGTCTCTGTCGAAGTTTTTCTTGATCTTTTAATTATAGTTGTCGCTCTCATCTCTAGTCTTTTTTTATTTTATTATTTTATTACGAGGACAATGAGATAAGCACTCATGTGCTTTTTTTCCACCCAGCCCCCGTGAGTATGAAATTGTGTAAATATTGTCATCTGTTCCAACAGGCACACAATGGCCTACTCTTACGAAAAGCGGAACAGGATTTAACGTGTGCGGAAGATGTTCTGCGTACGTTCGCACACGGGGCCTCGGTTTACAGTCTCATCTGAAAGACTTTTGGGTAGAGTGGAGTCAGCACTGATGTTAACTCCGGGGCAAAAATCCCCTCCACAAGGGCTATTGTTTTTTGTTCCTCCGCTAAAGCTGCGAGGTTCACTAATCGTAAAAGTGTATGTATGCCACCATTTTTGCCTACCGTGAATGTAGCTAGATTTCGAATTAAGGGATGCATGCTGGGTACGTTCGTGTTTCTGTAACCCACCGAACGTTGACTTGAAATACGGAATCTTTAACGTGCATATTTGATTTTCTACACGAAGGGAGTGAGCCATTTGTAGTAGGACTTCACTTGAAGTTGAGCTGAATGATTGAAAACATCCACATCCTTCATTTACCAGACGCCGCTGAGATTGGAACCCAGGACTTCATGGAGCCCTGTCATTGAAGGCAAATGGTGCTAACCACTCGGCTATAGGGTTCGTATTTGCCAAGTAGATTCTTTTCTTTGGTGTGATAGGGGAGTCTGTTAATGTTTCCATGTGCTGTGTACTGATCTGATAGGGAGAGGGTCTGTTGACTGTTCATATGCTGTGCATTGATCTGATCTGATAGGGGGAAGGTCTGTTGACTGTTCATATGCTGTGCATTGATCTGATCTGATAGGGGGGAGGTCTGTTGACTGTTCATATGCTGTGCATTGATCTGATCTGATAGGGGGGAGGTCTGTTGACTGTTCATATGCTGTGCATTGATCTGATAGGGGGTAGGTCTGTTGACTGTTCATATGCTGTGCATTGATCTAATCTGATAGGGGGAGGTCTGTTCACTGTATAATTATACTCTGTGCATGTGTATGTGCTTAAAGTGTAAAGGATCTTGGTTTAACAGGAGCGGACTTTTTCTTCCCCTGAAACTGTTTTTTTTTTCTAGGTTTTCTCTCTTCTCCCTTTCTCTGTATACTACGTTCACTCACTAAAGATTTCTCAGCCAGAATTTCAGTCACTAAAGATTTCTCTGCCAGAATTTCAGTCACTAAAGATTTCTCTGCCAGAATTTCGGGTAGCTGTACCCTGGGATCAGAGAGTGCATCACGTCGCCACACTATCAGTGCCACCCAATCTTTCAAATTTGTTTCTGTCTGTATGCGTTTTTTTGTTTCCCTGTTAGAGTGGCTTTTTTAAACATAATTTTGCCAGGAAGAAAAGCTGTTCCTGTGTTGTTCTTTCACGTGTACTGAAGGCATGTTGCACACGGAGACGGAAGTTTATCATCTCATTCGAAACACTAGCATCCAGACCATCACTCAAGGTCTAGCAGATAGGGGGAAGGTGGGGTTCAAACAAGATCAAAGCCGTACATCTCAAATTTTAGATCCATACATCCCATACTTTCTGTCCCAACATATCATACTTAATGTCCAGTCACTTAGGGACCGGAATCTGGCTAAGAAATATTCGCAGGAAAAAAAGCTTTACTGGCATATTTGGTAATACGATTGTTCCTACACACAATGAATGGACATGTGGCAGATATAGTGTAGTTGGTATTGAATGGTCCACACGCATATTTTGATATTTACTAGATGTAAAAAAACTATAACTTAAGGAACAGTTAGGACATTGCTTAGAACTGAAAGCACACTAAGATGAAGGTAAAGGTGTCTCATAACCTATGCGGTTGTCGGGGAGCGAGGCATCAGAGACCTCAACTTCTCTAAGGACTATCATATTGAATGCGGCGCCCATCTCCTCTCCCTCGCTGCTTTACCTTCCCTGACCCTAAACAGGGTAGGTACCCATTAACAGCTGGGTGAACTGAAGCCAAACGGTCACCCATCAAAATGCTAACCACGCTCGATGCTGCTTAACCTTGGCTGGGGGGGAAACGAGTGCTCTGACCACTCAACTATCCCGTCTCCTAATGAATGGAAATGAGCCGTCTGGGTTGAAATAGCGAGTAGTGTTGATGATGCTGATTGCATTATCAGAGCTTAATTCTATTAGAGACCTACTGCGGGAGAGAGATGGAGAGAGAGACAGAGACAGAGACAGAAACATAGACACAGACACAGACACAGACAGACAGACATAGAGAGAGAGACAGATACAGAAACAGAGACATAGACAGAGAGACAGACGGACAGATAGAGGGAAAGAGAAGAGAGTGAGAGAGAGAGAGAGAGAGAGAGAGAGAGAGAGAGAGAGAGAGAGAGAGAGAGAGAGAGAGAGAGAGACAGACAGACAGACAGACAGACAGACAGACAGACAGACAGACAGACAGACAGACAGACAGAGACAGAGACAGAGACAGACAGACAGACAGACAGACAGACAGACAGACAGACAGACAGCGAGCTGGTTTGCCAGTCATGATGGGCACGGAAGGAGCCCTAAGGTAAAAGACCTCACCTTTCCCCCCAGAAGCAGTCAGTACACGTGAGGAAGAAGGGGGGGGGGGGGGGGGGGGGGGGGTCTGTCTGCTGTGATGGACAATCAGCCTCTTCTGAATGCGGGACATGGCTCACTGTCTGTTTCTCCACGACCCTGTCACCCTTTCTGTCTGTGTCTCTCTGTCTGTCTGTCTTTCTGTGTATGGCTGTTTGTCTGTCTGTCTATCTGTTTGTATAATATATATATATATATATATATATATATATGTATGTGCATATGTATAGGGTTATGTTATATATATTGTGTCTTGTGTGTACGCGCACCTATATGGGAATGAAATGGGAAGGATGGTGGCAGGATGGTTAAGACGTTCGCCTGCCAACAAGCAAACCGTGAGTTTCTGGGTTCGTACCCAGCCTCGCCCTTTCTTCCCAGTTTGACAAAAAATCGAACTGAATGCCAAAGTCATTCGGATGAGACTATAAACCGAGGCCCCGTGTGTGAATGCACGCAGAACATCTTGCGAACACGTTAAAACCCCGTTCTGCCTTTCGAAGAGCAGGCCATCTTGTGTCGGTAGGTGCGGATGACAAAATTACAAAAAAAACAGCATCACACAGGTGTCGTGTTTAGACACCATCCCTGAGAAAAAAAATAATGGTGGGCTGCCCATGTGGCGACGCGCTCTCCCCGGGGAGAGCAGCCCGATTTTCACGCAGAGAAATCTGCTGTGACATAAAGTGGTATAAAGTAAATGTGTATGTGTATGTGCGCGCGCGTGCGCACGCAAGTGTGTGTGTGCATGTGTATCTGCGTGCATGTGAGTATTTGTACGTTTACGGGATTATATGTTTATTTTTTATTTATTTATTTATTTATTCTTTTATATTGAGGATAATGGAATAAGCAAGCATATGCTTTTTTAACATCCAGTTCCCGTGTGTATGCAGTTTTGTAAATGTCATCTGTTCCCACCGGTACACGATGGCATACTCTTATTAAAAGCGGAACAGGATTTAACGTGTGCGCAAGATGCTCTGTGTGCGTTCGCACCCGGCCTGGGTTTGTAGTCTTATTCGAAAACGTTTTGGGGGGAGAGGAGTCACACTGAGCTAACTCCAGAGAAAATCCTCTCGACCTTTGTGTGTGTGTGTGTTGTGTGTGTGTGTGTGTGTGTGTGTGTGTGTGTGTGTGTGTGTTGTGTGGTGTGTGTGTGTGTGTGTGAGTGGGATGAGTATACGTGGCGCGTGGTGTCCGTTCTTTTATCTCCTTTTCTGTCACTCTATCCCCATTTCTGTTTCCAAGTTTAAATTGAGATCGTGGCCTTAAATGAATTAAACATGTGAATCCTAATGCTTAGCGTGTCTAGTCTGTGTTTGCTTCTCTCCCTCTCTCTGTCTCTGTTCTCTCTTTCTATCTCTGTCTCTCTCTCCCTCTTCCGAGTGGTTCTTTCTTCTGTTAATTGAAATCGAGACCTCTACCCTCTAAATTAAATAGATAAAGCCTTAACTACATCCCCCTCTCCCTCTGTCTCTCTCTTTCTGTCTGTCTGTCTCTCTCTCCGTGTCTCTCTCTCTAACTACCGCCCCCCTCTCTCTTCCCCAATCTCTCTCTCTTTAGTCTCTCTCTCTCTCCACTCTCTCTCTCTCTTTCTTACCCCACACACACACACACACACACACACACACACACACACACACACACACACACACACACACACACACACACACAACTCCCCCCCCATGCCCCCATATTCTCTCTTCTCGATATTCTCTATATTCTCTCTCTCTCTCTCTCTCTCTCTCTCCTCTCTCTCTCTCTCTCTCTCTCTCTCTCTCTCTCTCTCCTTCTCTCTCTCTCTCTCTCTGGGTGCTGACAGATAAGTGAAATTCATCAGTGCCCAGACGTTGATGACTGTGTCCTCTTTGGATTCCAGAGAGCAAACAGCGCAGCGGGACATTTCCTGATAGCGTGCCAGACATCGGGAATCCCCTTTAAACAGCGGTCCACTTGTACTGTAAATGAGATGGCGGGAGAGAGAGGTGAGAGAGAGAGAGAGAGAGAGAGAGAGAGAGAGAGAGAGAGAGAGAGAGAGAGAGAGAGAGAGAGAGAGAGAGAGAGAAGATGGTCCTAATATATGATAGTAAGACAAGGGAACGCCTCAACTCTTCCCATATTTTTCACTTTGTTTCGCCCAGGCCTTACTCATCCTGTCTTTTGGAGGAGACTTTAAACCGATGCCCCGTGTGAACGCACGCAGAACATCTTGTGCACACGTTATATCCTGTTCCGCTTTTCGGAAGAGTAAGGCCATGGTGTGCTGGTGGGAACAGATGGCATTTACTAACTGCATACACACGGGGACTGGATGTAAAAAAAGCATATGATTGCTTATTCCATAATCCTCGATATAAAAGAATTTTTTTAATAAAGACTAATAAATGTCCTAATCACACCCCCTTCTGCCAAGCTGACACGCCCCTCTGCTGCACTATCCCACAGTAGGCCACACACTCCGATCCGTCTGCACTAGGTTACTTTCTGCCACTGTCTTGAACGGGCCCTGCATGCTGGTTAGTCAGTAGTAGCAGACTCCTACAGTGTGTGGACACAATGGCTGCACCTGCTGTGGCCACTTCAGGTCTCGGTTGAGCCACCTGCATTGCAGTCTCTGCCACAGCTGCTGCAGCCAAAACTGGTCACCAATTTTGTACTTTGTACCACTTTATGTCACAGCAGATTTCTCTGCGTGAAATTCGGGCTGCTCTCCCCGGGGAGAGCGCGTCGCCACAAGTGCAGCGCCTTCCCATTTGTTTTTCATTTTCCTGCATGCAACTGTATTTGTGTCCCTATCAGAGTGGCTTTTTTCTACATAATTTTGCCAGGGTCAACCCCCATGTTACCGTGGGTTCTTTTACGTGCGATAAACAGTGATGTGTAACACACAGAATCTCGGTTAGCGCCCAGACCACCACTCAGGGTCTAATGGATGGGGAAAAGTTTTGGGCCTAAACGGGTTATGAACCGCCCCACACAGACCACCGATCCAATGAAGAGAGCTGCCCTGCCTCCCCCTGTACACTGACATGGCGGCCAACAGACACCGACCACACACTGCAGAAAAGGTGCTGCTTCACCGGGAAACCCCGCCTCCAAGCAGCCTCACCGGGAAACCCCGCCTCCAAAGTCTAAAAATAGCACAGAGGATCCACCCTCTGGGAAAGCCGGCAGTGACGTCAACGAACCACAAACACGGGCTCTGTTCACGCTTGTCATGTATCCACTCCATAATTCTGCCCACTTTGCTTTGTTGTGTGGCCTAAAGCCAATCAACAGTCGGCTAAATGTCTGAAGTCTGAAGTCTCTCTCTCTCTCTCTCTCTCTCTCTCTCTCTCTCTCTCTCTGTAACACACCCAGCAGATTCCTCTTGTGCCTTGTTACATAATTTCATTTAAAATCTATGGCATATATTTCCCTTAGCATGAAGCCTATTGATGTCCCGTGGAAAAAACGAATGTGTGTGTGTGTGTGTGTGTGTGTGTGTGTGTGTGTGTGTGTGTGTGTGTGTGTGTGTGTGTGGCGCGCGGGCGCGCGCGTGTAAATGATTATCCAGTTTTCTTTCTTATTTTGTAATACAATGTGGCGTTTTTATTTTGCCTTTTTATTCATTTTTTTTTTAAAATCTGGGACACATGTTTTTTTTACAATTTTGGTACTGATACTAGTTTTTTTTTTAAAATTAAGATAGTGGTTAAATTTCCTATGCCGTTTATTGAAGTATTATGATTTATATGACATTTTTTACATATGGTGGTGGCATGATTTTTTTCAATTGTTGAACCCGTTATGTTTTCTTGCTTGCTACTTAGTTATTGACGTCTTTGTTTTAATCCTAGTCATCATTTGATTGTTGATTGCTTATTTTAGTTCTCCCTGTGGGTGTTTCCTGCTGTTACGTTACTGTCTTCATGTTGTTTTTTCATATTGTCCTCATGTTGTTGTTGCTTTTTTGTGTGCTTGTTTTTGTTGGGGTTTTTGTTTGCTTTTTATTTAGTTAGAGGTTGCTTTGTATATCATGTTATCCCTTATAAGGGCCTGGACTGGGTGTAAAAAAGTACAGGAGTGCTTGCTCATTATCCTCGTAATAAAAGAATTTGATTTGATTGACTTTGATCTTTCCTTTCCCTTACTTCTCTCTCTATCTCTCTCTAAGCCTCTCTCTCCCTCCCTCTCTCTTCATCCATCTCTTCCCCCCTGCCTATCTCTCTTTTTCCTCCATTTCCCTTCTCCCTCCGCTCTCTCTCTCTCTCTCTCTCTCTCTCTCTCCTCTCTCTCTCCTCTCTCTCTCTCTCTCTCTCTCTCTCTCTCTCTCTCTCTCTCTACCGAGGCCCCGTGTGCGAACGCACGCAGAACATCTTGCGCACACGTTAAATCCTGTTCCGCTTTTCGTAAGAGTAGGCCATCGTGTGCCGGTGGGAACAGATGACAATATTTACAAAAACTGCATACACACGGGGACCGGATGAAAAAAAGCACATGATTGCTTATTCTGTTATCCTCGATATAAAAGATTATATAAAAAAAAAATAAAAAAAATAAATAAAAACATGAATCTCTCTCTCCTCTCTCTCTCTCTCATCTTCTCTCCTCTCTCTCTCTCTCTCTCTCTCTCTCTCTCTCTCTCTCTTTCTCCCCACCTTCACCCCTTTCTCTCTCTTTTTCTCTGTGTGACCTAACAGACCCCCCCCCCCCCCCCCCGAGCCCCACTCTCCTGCTCATGTCATCCTACAGGCCTTCCTCCCCTTTGCCAAGTTCTCTCTTTCTTTCTTTCTGTCTTTCTGTCAGACAGGGGGTCACTGCACTGTTTCCTTTGGTCCAGTTCCAGGAATCGATCAGAGTCAGCCAGAGGATGACAGACAATACAAACCACAGCCAATGGGGCGCCTGTAACCCCCCCCCCTCCTCCCCCACCCCAACCCTCCCATCCTGTACCGGGCATTTTTGTTTATTCCTTTAGTTTAGTTTTGGTGGTGCATAACCCCAGCAAAGCCATCGATCATGGTCGTTCTGAGAGTGAAAGTAGGAAGATTATAGTGGAGAAAGATAAATGTAAAAACGATGTTGGATATTTTTGGAGGTGGGATGGGGGGTGTTGTTGATTTTCATTTTGCTTGTTTGCTTGCAATATTTTGTTTGCTTGTTTGCTTTTCTTGAGTTTTTTTTCTTGTTTTTTCATAGATAGATGACTTGATGAAAGAAGAATTTGAAGAAAAAGAAAAAAAAAGAAGATGTAAAAGAGAAGAAGAAAAAAAGAAGAAGAAATAAAATCTAAAAAGCCAGTGAACAGGGAGAACAAATAGAAAATAGTGAAAAGTTCAAATGGTGAAATGTCCAACACTCAGAGGCTGGAGCCAGTACACAAAGGAACAGAGGGAATCTGTTTACTGTCTCTTCTTCGCTGTACAAGGCGAGGTTCTGTCCCCTTTTCTTCACCCAGTTACCTCTCTTTGTGTTGGCTGCCCACTCCCCCCCCCCCCTCTCTCTCTCTCCCTCTCTAGTTTTGCAAGTCTAATTGTGTGCTCCTTGCCAATAAGGTTTTGAAAGGCTAATGAGTCTCAACTGGCCGCTGTCATCTATGTCTGTTTGTCTGTTTGTCTGTTTGTTTGTCTGTTTGTTTGTCTCGCTGTTCATGTGTCTGTCTGCCTGAGTGTTTGTAGTTTAGTCTATATGGCTGTCTGCGTGTTTATCTCCCTGTTTCTGTGTATCTTTTTGTGTATCTCTCTCTCTGTCTCTGTTTCTTACTCTCTGTCTCTCTGTCTCTGTTTCTTTTCTGTCTCTATCTCTCTCTGTGTGCTTTCTCTGTGCTCTCTCTCTCTCTCTCTCTCTCTCTCTCTCTCTCTCTCTCTCCTCTCTCTCCTCCTCTCTCTCTCTCTCTCTCTCTCTCTCACTGTATGTATGCTTCTCTGTGTCATAATGTTCAAAGTATGATTATATCAGATTCTGCATCTGGTGCACACCAAAATTATTTGCTAGAGAAACGTTCTTACACTCGTTTTCTCCCAATAGCTCTCAAAGAAGAGCCAATTTTTTTATTCCTAAACCCTATACAGGGTATGTAAAAGGTAAAGGTGTCCCATAACCTATGTGGTCGTAGGGGAACGAGGCATCAGAGACCTCAGCTTCTCCAGGGACCAGCATATCGAAGGAGGCGCCCATCTCCTCTCCCTTGCTGCTTTACCTGTCCTGACATTAAAGAGGGCAGGTACCCATTGACAGCTGAGTGAACTGGGGTCAGGCTAAAAGACTGACAATCTGAAGCTTTGTTTTGTTTTAAAAAGCCATGTCAACGTCCAGACACATGTCATGAACAAAAGCATGTGGATGTACGTCAGTTCGTCACACAGACTAAGAAGAATCTCAAAGGCAAAGTCAAAGTGAAAAAGTTATTTCCAGATGGTACTAGATCTATGAGTAAGCAATAGATTTGCATTTTTCAACAAGTCATCTATCTAGCAAAAAACAAAATAATCAAGAAAATCAAACGAACAAACAAAAAACTGCAAGCAAACAAGCAAAATAAAAATCAACAACACCCCCCACCTCCGAAAATATTTAACAGCACCATTATTACGTCAAGCCATAACAAGGAATGGGTATGATTGTAAAATCTGTAATGCCAGATGCAAATAATTTTTTCGTTCCTCGCTAGCTCTCAGAGCTGCATAAATGGTCAGTGTTGGCGTAAGCGGTTGGTTTTATTCCGTCATGAAGGCACCCATATTCAGCTTCAGATAGACATGGAGAAACACAATATACTTGCCATCACAGTCCGTCTTCATTTCTCGTGGACTTTATCTACGTTAGTGTCTAAATGTTTCTCTATCTCTGTTTCTGTCTGTTCTATTCTTATGCAAACAGTGTGGCAACTACAAGGTGCAGTTACAGGAACAGAGATATCTTTGTTGTCACAAGATCAATCACTTTTTTAGTTATCTTTCTCTCTGTGCTGGTGTTAGGGTGTGCAAGCGTACATGCATGCACGCGCGCGTGTGTGTATGTGTGTGTGCGTGCGTGCGTGTGTGCGTGTGCATCTTTGTGCCTGTGCGCTTTTCTTTTCTTCTCTTCCACTAGGAAATGTATTCCTAAATATCTACGCTTCATATGCACGCCCTCTGCTTCCCCCTCATACATCTCTGACAAAAGAAAACCATCCCCCCCAAACACTGGCTTATTTCCTGATGGGTTCCACAGATCTGGCATCGCCTCCCAGACATGGCGGCCAGACAATGGAAATGAGGAGAGGGGAGGGGGGAGAAGGGGGAGAATCTTCAGTCCTGATGCTGCGGTCCATTTCATTAGAGTGGAATTCCACTAGAGATGTTGCCAAGACACAAGGATGGGGTGAGGAGGCGGGGGGGAGGGGGGGTATAGGGGTGATGAATACTGTGTGTGTGATTTGCATACAGGAAATGTGGAGAGGTGCCAAGGTGATAAACATCCACTATGCAAAATGGATTGAGAAAGTACCGAAGAGATAAAGAAAGGAAAGAAACC
>CM060320.1:73303141-73313141 GCA_030674155.1 Stramonita haemastoma | reverse complement strand
TTGCCTTGTGATCACCTCCGTGCGGAATATCTTGTTTTGTCCTTTCTTTTCCTTCCTTTCTATTTTCTGTCTCTCTCAGTCTCTGTGTCTCTATTTGTCTATCTGTTTTTCTTTTTCTTTCACTCTGTCTGTCTGCCTCACTGTCTGTCTCTTTCCTTTTGTCTGTCTTCCCCCTCTTTGCCTATGTTTCTTTATCTCTGTCTCTCTCATATTTCAACACTTTCCGTATTTCTTTCTTTTTCACGTTTTCCTTCTATCTTTCTTTTTTTCTCTTTTTTTGCTATTTTCTATCTTTCTTTATTCGTTCATGTTTGCTTGTTCGTTTGTTTGATTCTTTCTGTCTGTCTAATCTCACAGCTGGGCTGGACATATCGCAGAGAGAAACACAAGACAGAGACCTGATGGAGGGATGCTGCAGTGATTGGACAATGCCAAAGTGCTAGGGTACTAACTATCTCATGGATTGATTTTCACACACCAAAATATACATACATACACATATATGGATGGAAGCATGCATGTGCGTATGTATCTATGCATTAAATTTTACCCATTCATTATCATTAAACAAAACAATAAGTATTGTTGTTTTTTCTTTGTTTTGCTACATACAACTCAGGGTCTTTTATCGAAACAAATACTTTTGCTTATAATATGTATGATTTTCTGTATGAACGCTGGCTTAAACTATACCTATGAACCAGAGTTGACCTCATTATCGGGCCTTATTGTCTCCACATAACTGAAAATAAAACGTACAGCTGGATACTACAGGACTCTAACATAATCACGTGATTGTAAACCCGTGACCTGCGAGTCACATAGACTGATTGTATAGTTCCATATCAAATGAGAAGTTTCTTAATTTAGAGCAAGTCTTATATAGAAAATGTTACGGTGTTGTCAACGTTCCAAACTCAGATGATCACTTTTGTCTTACACATATATGGAGACTTAAATGTAATAAGATATATGTATAATATATTATATATATATATAATAAGTATATATATATTATAATATATATATATATATATATGTATGTATGTATGTATGTGTGCATGTAAATTTAATGGTCATTTAATATTTACTCCTTAACTTCATACCGATGGTACAAGTATGAAGACCAAAGTTTAAAAAGAAGAACTGGAGGATGTCGGGAACATCACCTTTACTATCATTCTTTAAACATACAGAGTGCCTCACAATTTACAGGTGTCTCCCAAAATAGTAGCCCTTCGCAGCGACGAGGTTGCATGGGAGATAATCCAATAGCTCTCCTGTTGCGATAAGTCTCGCACACTAGATCTAGCATACAAACAATTGCGTTATTAACAAAATCTCTCTCTCTCTCTCTCTCTCTCTCTCTCTCTCTCTCTCCTCTCTCTCTCTCGCAGTCACACACACACACACACACACACACACACACACACATATATATATATATATATATATATATATATATATTTATATTATATATAGCACGCACGCACGCACGCACGCACACATACACACACACACACATGCACGCACACACGCACCCGGCTACATATATGAAAAAAATGCATCCATAAGAAATTAATTTAATAATCACAAAAGTATCCAAAGTATTCATCTTCTGTAAATTGAGCGATATATTTCTTTTCTTTTCGATACTTCCCACGGAGCACATGGCAGTGCAGTACAGTACAATGGATCCAGCCGTGATGTTGCTCTCTGTGGATAACCGGTAAAGCCAGCAGAGAAAAGAGCAGCGCATCACCAATTCAATGACATCTCCATGACATAGGATGTTACCGCCATGAGATATTTATCATCTCCCCCTAGTGCCCAGATGGGGCGTGGAAACGTGACGTGTGTTCTTTGCTTGAGTGGAGAGGAATCGTAATTCTCTGTTATCTCTTTATTTCTAATAAACCTCTGTGATCAATAGATTACTAATGAACCTCTGTTATTAGTAGATTACTTGTAAACGTTTGTGATCAGAGATTACTAATGAACCTCTGTTATTAGTGATTACTTGTAAACGTTTGTGATCAGTAGATTACTAATGAACCTCTGTTATTAGTGATTACTTGTAAACCTTTTGTGATCATAGATTACTAATGAACCTCTGTTATTAGTGATTACTTGTAAACGTTTGTGATCAGTAGATTACTAATGAACCTCTGTTATTAGTGATTACTTGTAAACGTTTGTGATCAGTAGATTACTAATGAACCTCTGTTATTAGTGATTACTTGTAAACGTTTGTGATCAGTAGATTACTAATGAACCTCTGTTGGTCGTAGATGATGAATTACTAAACCTCGTAGTGATCAATCGACTTACATGATAAAACTTCTGAAATCAGTAGATTACTAAGACAGCTCTGTGATCAATAGCTTACCAACAAGCCTCTGATCAATCGATTACTGGACCTGCTGTGACATAGGGTCGGCTGGGGCTGGACATTGGCTATCAGGACATTTCTCGTTATGGTCAAGACTGTTGACTCCTGAAGTATTATGACATTTGCTATTATGGTTAAGTTTGCTCACCCCTGAGCTGTTATGACATTTTTTGTCATGGTCAAGACGCGTGGCCACTGAGAAAAAAGTTGATGTTGGCGCATATGTCTCTCTGTTTGCACAGTGCCATGAGAGATAGAGAAAGATGGGGGATTCTGGTGCCATTAAGTGGAGATCCTACTGTCAACAACGGCGAGGAACAGGAAAAACGTCAATTTATGCTTAATTAAGGAATAAGATATTTTGGAACTTCCCGCAAAAGCGAATTTTTTATATTAAAACTCAAAGTCAAAACCCTTCATATCTTAAACAAAAGTTTCAGTTACAAACAAAGGGTTGGACATCTTCAAAATCAAAGAGTGAATCACGTACCTGTCAACAGAGAGGCTACAGCTTGCAGCATCAGAAAAAAGTCAACACATTTGTTGCTGCATGTTTTCTTATAATATTACGGATTGAATAAACAAACTTATGTTTATAATCTCGCCAAAAAGATTAAAATACCCACTTAGACCTTGACTCAACAGCACGCCTTCATAATATCATCACACAAGACTTTATCAAAATGCAGAAACATCTAACCAAAGAGCCCTAAAGCCCCTAACCAAGCTACCCTAACTAACCTCAATGCTGCACAGACATTCAAACCTCTCCAAACCAAGCTACCCTAACTAACCTCAATGCTGCACAAACATTCAACCTCTCCACAAGCTACCTGACTACCTCAATGCTACACAACCCAAACCTCTCAAACCAAGCTACCTAACAAGCTCAATGCTACCAACCAAGCTACCTAACTAACCTCAATGCTACACAAACGGCACCCAAACCTCTCCAAACCAAGCTACCCAACTAACCTCATGCTGCACAACGCACCAAACCTCTCATCGATTTTTGGCACAAGCAGAGGCAAGAGCTGGGGCCAGAATGGAGGAGGTAGAGGTTGTAAAGCTGTGGTCAAGAAGGCTGCAGGAGTGGACAGTGGACACTGGCTAGCTGTGTCCGGAGTGGCGGGGCTGACAGCGGTCAGGTTGATGACCTCCCCCTTGTCACTGATCCCCTCAATGGCCTCTCCCAGTGGACGCCAATCTGTCTGATCCTGCAGTCTTAGCGACCAGGAGAAGAAGAAGACTGAGGAAATAACATGGACATAGAAACAAAGCAGGATTTGGTAGGCCAGGAGCTAGAGAGTGTTCAAATGAACATCAAAACTAGGCATGCATTCTTCTTCTTTGTCGAACTCTCAGACAGCAACTGTTGGCTGTCATATGAGCGGAGATGCGTTATGCTGCTGTTCAGCACCTACAAGTTAGGCCCAGTGTGTCCGACTTCGAGAAGTGTTATCTATTAAGTCTTCCTGGAAGAAAGGCGGGAGAATGAACCAAGAAGGCAGAAAATTGATGACAAGGAGGTGACAGGGAGAAAAGGAAGAGGAAAGAAACAAAGAGAGGGATAGAAAAAAGGGAATTTCTTTCACACAATTTCCAGAAGAGTGGATAAACAAATGCAAAAAACACAGCAAGGATGTAAACTCCTAACTGTCAGATTGCTTCAGCTTTAGCAGACGCGTCGACGAGGAAAGACCAAGCAGTGAGATAGAGGGAAGAAAAAAGAGGGATTTGACAGTCGGGGAATAAAAGAGGCTAACTAAACAAATAAGCAGGTAGAAATAAAGACATACAGAGGAGATATAAACCAACATGCAAGCGGGGGGCAGGAAAACAAAGGTAGGGGGATCTGGTTATAAACCATTGAGTTGATAAAAAAAAAAACAAAACGCAAATAGTGAGTGAAAATGTAGATTGGAAACAAAGAGAGACGCCCAAAATCTTCTAAAATACTAAAAGAAGAACGCATTCCAACACAGTATAAGAAGAATGATTTATTCCTCCCCACAGTCTGAATGCGGCTACTGTACCGTAAAAGGGGGTGGAAAGCGGTTGCACTCGCAAAACAGCACCGTTGGTGCTAAACAGACATTGTTTTCTATGAGGAAAAGAAGGCAGAAACGGCAATGGCACAAAGCTTAGTCATTAAAAGCAAAAGATAGAAACAGAACACAGGAGGAGTGATATCAGTTGAACTCTCTCTCACTCTCTCTCTTTCACACCTCTCTCTCCTCTCTCCCTCTTCCTCTCTCTCCACATTTCTCTCTCTCACCCCCCTCTCTCTTTCTCCCTCTCTCTCTTCTCCCTGCCTCGCCCCCCCCCCCCCCCCCCCTCTCTCTCTCTCTCTCCCCCCCCCCCTCTCTCCCCCCCCCCCTCTCTCTCCCTCCCTCAAAGAATCTTCCCCCCCCCCCTAACTGAGACCCCTACAGCCCTGCCACCCGTCCCTCCAGAGAGAATCTCCCAGACTCCCTAAGCAGTGACCTCCGGACAGATTTGGTCACCTGCGCTGTCATTTGATGGATTTCCGTCCCTTTTCTCCGCCTGATGTCGAAAATTTTTCTTCCTTTGTCTGTTACTTATTTCTGTCTGTCTGTCTGTCTGTCTGTCTGACAGCCTGTTTGATTGTTAGTTTGTATGTGTGTGTGGTGTGTGAGAGAGAGGGGGAGAGAGAGAGAGAGAGAGAGAGAGAGAGAGAGAGAGAGGAGAGAGAGGAGAGAGAGAGAGAGAGAGAGAGAGAGAGAGAGAGAGAGAGAGAGAGAGAGAGAGAGAGAGGAGAGAGAGACCACATACCATACAACTTTTTTCTTTAATGAGGAAAGCAATGTAGCCACAGAAGATCCAATTGCTAGGAGGGTATAGCTTTTTGCCGACACTCTGCCTTCGTTACGGCCAAGAAATATATTATAAAGCAATGACCAATGGGTGTGAAGACTTAGATTACGATATAGCAGGAGCCACCAAAGAAGATGACCCCTCATCATTCTAAAATAAGAAAGAGTTAATGTGGCAAGGAAATACGAGAAAGCTAGGAGGTATACTCTTTTCATACTAAACATGGAAATGTCTTATGAAAAATGGAATGTCTGGTGTCGGAGAATAGGAAAATAGGATCATTGTGCAGGTGTAATTACAGTGGAGAAAGCCGTCATTTCTTGCAGGGAAGCGACAGGGTGCTTTTATGAGCTAGCTACAAGTCTTCTGTCTCTCAGAGCAAGTATGCAGCGGAGTTTGAAAATATATTCTGAAGGAAAGATGACAGAGAATTCTGCCTTTCTGCCTGCCAGTCTGTCTGTCTGTCTGTCTCACCAACTCCATACGACAGAGTCTAGGAAAGAACAATGGTGATGATCATCTTTATTTCCATGGCTTTACAAATAAGTGCTTTTTACAAAAGAAACTAAAACAAAACTAAACAAAAGAAAAGGAAGATCCACACAACCCCTCCCTCTCTATAAAAGACCATTTTCTTTTATCAATTTTCCCACACTTGTCACCATATCACAGAGAGGAAAACTGCAGACTGCACACATGAACTGTTGGTCTAACGAAACACAGACAGACAAAACAGTCTGCTGCTGTATATAATGCATTTAGAGTTGGTACAGACTGCACACAGAAACTGTTGTTGTGAAGAGACACAGACAGACAAAACAGCATTGGTACAGACTGCACACATGAACTGTTGGTCTAATGAAGCACAGACAGACAAAACAGACTGCTGCTGTATATAATGCATTTAGAGTTGGTACAGACTGCACACAGGAACTGTTGGTCTGATAAAGCACAGACAGACAAAACAGACTGCAGCTGTGTGTAATGCATTCAGCCTGATACACAGACTGCACACAGAAACTGTTGTTGTGAAGAGACACAGACAGACAAAACAGCATTGGTACAGACTGCACACAGGAACTGTTGGTCTGATAAAGCACAGACAGACAAAACAGACTGCAGCTGTGTGTAATGCATTCAGCCTGATACACAGACTGCACACAGAAACTGTTGTTGTGAAGAGACACAGACAGACAAAACAGCATTGGTACAGACTGCACACAGGAACTGTTGGTCTGATAAAGCACAGACAGACAAAACAGACTGCTGCTGTGTGTAATGCATTCAGCCTGATACACAGACGGCACACATTAACTGTTGGTCTCATGAAGCACAGACAAAACAGACTGCTGCAGTATGTAATGCAGTCAGCTGAAACACAAAATGCAGACATCAACTGTTGGTCTGGTGAGGCATGGGGGTGGGATAGCTCAGTGGTCACAACACTCACTTCCCCACGCCAAAGTTAAGCAGCATCGAGCGTGGTTGCCAAGTGGATGGGTGACCGTTTGTGCACCTTTTGCTTCAGTAGAGTCCCCCAGTTCACCCAGCCGTAAAATAGGCACGTGCCCCTTTTAGGGTCAGGGAAGGTAAAGCAGCGAGGGAGAGGAGATGGACACTGCCCTCACTACGCTGGCCCCTGGAAAAGCTGAGGTCTCTGAGATCTTGTTTCCCCTACAACCACATAGGGACACGGTTACCTTACCTTACCTTGTTTTTTACCTGTTGAGGCAGGGACAGACCAAACAGGCAGTGCTGATCACCTGGTCACACAGAGATCAGGGTCAGTTTCCTATCCTCCAAGTTTGGAAGCAATCTTCCTTCCTCTTGCCTCCCTTGGCCTTTTGTGTGTTTCTGCAGCGATCACTATCCTGTGTGTGTGTGTGTGTGTGTGTTGTTGTGTGTGTGTGTGTGTGTTGTGTGTGTTGTGTGTTTATTTATTTGTGTGCATTAAAGAGAAAGAGAAAAAGAAAGAAAGAGATAGAGAGGGAGAGAGACAGAGACAGACAGTCAGACAGACAGATAGACAGACAGGCAGCAGACAGACAGAAAGACAAATAAGACAGAGAAACAACACTAAAACGTTTCCAATGATATTTTACAAAAGTCAAAATATCTCTATTCATGACGTATGTTCATGATGATTATGATCTTTCTACATGCTTTTTTTCGCATTGTACCCTCATATGTATATTTAATATTTTGTTTGCCCACGTTTCCTTTCCAGGTATTAAAGATTGAAAAGTGAAAAGCTGTGAGGGCAATGGCCTTGCCTTCTTCATGTAATGCCTGTTCCGAAATGAGCGGTTTTTTGTTCTGCGGATAGAACTCCAAGGCTCACTAATGGCGAGTTTTCCGTGTGTGACCGTTTTTCCCTGTAAGGTAGCCCTACTCAAGTGATGATGTCTAAAAACGACATAGCTGTGCATGGTTTTTCTCTCTCTATTGTTTTTTTCTTTCTATCATTCTTAAAGGCACAAATGGCCAATTCTTCCGAAAGGTGGAGCCTGTTTTTGATGTGTGCACAAGATATTTTGAGTGCTTTCGCACATGAGACCTAGGTTTATAATTTCACCTTAATAACTTTAGCCGGACTGGAGTCGGTACTGATGTAAACTCGAGAAGAACAATTTTCTTGAAAAGTCGTATTAGTAGTGTTCTGGACCAAGGTTCGAACCTGGCCATCAAGTGGCGAGTGCAACGCTCTAAGCACTGGACCATCTCGTCCCCTTTTCGAAATTTAAAGGATCGGACCTCAAGTTTTGATTACCCGACATAACATGAAATTGCTATTTGCCGAAGTTGCTAACAGGTGTGATTGTGCTGTCAGTGCATTGCTGGATAGCGCCCCTGCTTTCACTTGGGATGGCTGTCTCCTGGTGCAAAATCACTACAATGCATGTTAATGCTCCAGCTCTGAAAAAGAAAAAAAAAAGAAAAAAGAAAAAGACGGATGGGCGGATAGGGAGGCAGACAGACAAGCATTGACAGACAGACATATAGACAGAGTAAGCGCACATATACGCGCATGCACACGTGTGTGCTCGCTCGTATACACATACATATACACACATATGTATACAGACAGACATACGAACAGAAGAAGAGTTCCGAAGAAGAAGAAGAATACTGAAGAAGAAGAATTCCGAAGAAGAAGAAGAAGAAGAAGAAAAGAAGAAGAAAGAACGACAACAACAACAACAACTGTAATAACAACAACAAGAACAGCAGTTTAATAACAATGATAAAAGCACAATGCAACAACATTCGCAGCAGCAGCAGTAGCAACAACATAAATAATCAACAGAAGCAGCGGCAGTAATACTAACATCATCATCAGCAGCAGCAACAATAACAACAACAACAACAACAAGACAAGAAAAAAAAAGCAACGACTTGGGAGTTGAAACAACAACACTTCACGGACACGGATTGGCGGTTAAAGCAATGCAGTCCCCACAGACAGAAACCAGTGATGCATCCAGTGCAGTGCTCTGCCAGAGAAATCTTGTGGGAGAGATGGACAGAACAGAACAGAACGAGCAAATTCCATCAACAGGAACTGTGTGCTAAGAGGAAGTTGCAGACTGCAGCGTTAGTCATAGAAATAAAGTAGAAAAATAAGACTCCTTTTTGATATGATTGCTGTCTGGCCAAAATTGTGTAACCTCTTTTGTCAAGGACAACAGTTTGATCTCTAAGTTAATAATTTTTTTAGTGCAATTTTTAAAATAATAAAGTTAAAATTTATGTGTAATCCCCCGACCTAAGTTATTAAATTTTCCACCGCACTTACTTTTCCAAAGTTTATGCAACACTTGTAAGAGTACCTCATTCAATACTATTTCCTCCCCCCACCTTAGGAAGGATACCATTTTTTGCAGTATGTATGAGCAGCTATAGAATGTAATTTTGCAAAAAAAAAAAAACTTTTAAATTTTGTAGATTTAAGATACATATGCTAGGAGGGGAAAATATACAAAATTAAAACGCAATTTATTCATATTTGCATTTTAGAGAGATCACTGAATCTCAAACAATACTATTTTTTACACAAGAAAACGTAATCTTTATCAAAACGTCACGAATGATTATGGAAAATACTGCAGAAATGCATTTGCTGTTTACAGTTGTGTTTTTTGCAGTTAAGTTGAGAGCATAATCTCATCATAAATATCTGGCTAGAAATAGAGTTTGAGGTGATATACTAAGAGGATTGGCTGTTTCTTGACCCTAGAAATTAAAGATATAGATCTGTAAGTGTCAACAGTATCCTCTTATTTATTAACAGAGGTGACACCGTACGTTGCCGCCGTTTATTTATTTTTAAACAATGACGCCCAACTGACTTTTCTCATCTAACAACATTCTCCTCAGTCTTCAGAACAGATCAACCTATTTCCCTCTTCACGCACATACGCCCTGTATAAAAAAACAACAACAACATACCAGCAAAGGGGGAACACGCTAACCCCCCCAAAGGCATGAATGATATCACTGGCAGAATACGGGCGGCAGCAGCACAAAAAGTTGATTATCACCCCTGGCGGCAAGATGGCGACCGGAAATGTGATGTCGTCTGCAGCAGGAGTGGGGATACGGGTCAACATCTCTTCATTGATTACCGGCACTGTTTGAAGCCAGGAGCGTGGGAGGGACGGCGACGGGGGGGGGGGGGAGGGGAGGGAGGGGATAGGAGTGGACATAGGCAATATCCTGTGTGACGGTGTTGACTATGTGTCGGGTCATTGACTTTCTTGTTGTCGGTTA
>CM060320.1:73283141-73298141 GCA_030674155.1 Stramonita haemastoma | reverse complement strand
AGAGAACCCAATACACGTGTTGATATCACCAGGAAATAAAACACCGCCATGGCCACTCTTCATTACTGGCCCCTGCTGACAAGATGGCGGCCTGGATGTCGCCTGTGGAGGTTGTCACTTGGGGCAAGTCTCTCCACCCAGAACTGGCTCCGTTGTGACTACAGGGTTGGGGGAGGTAAGGTGGCTTCTTTTCTTCTTCTTCTTTCTTGTTCTTTCTTGTTCTTGTTCTTGTTCTTGTTCTTGTTCTTGTTCTTGTTCTTCTTCTTCTCTTCTTCTTCTTCTTCTTCTTCCTAGGAATTCTTCGCAATTCTTCTTTTTCCTCACAATTCTTTGCAATTCTTCTTTTTCCTCTCTTTTCTTCTTCTTTCTTCTTCTTTCTTCTTCTTCTTCTTCTCTCTTCTTCTTCTTCTTCTTCTTCTTCTTTATCGAATGCTCAGACAACAGCTACAGTCTGTCATATGAGTGATAATGTGTAAAGCTGCGGTTAAGCCCTGACAAGTCAATCCATGCATCCAGCGTCTACGTGGGAGAGAGATGTGTGTTTTAAGTCGTTCTGGAAAAAAAGAGCAGGAGAATAGACACACAACGCAGAAAATAGACAAAAAGAAGGCAGCAGAAGAGAAAAAAGAACAAGTCAGGAACAAAGAAAAGGATGCAGAAGTGGACATTTCTAGCTCAGATTTTCCGAAGTTAGGAATGCTATTTCTACAGACAGGCCCTGGCATCCAGGGAGGAGGGAAGGTTGATGGTGAGCATTGTTTATGTGCAGCACATACGCGTGATGACTGCGGCTCAGACAGATTAGTTTTTTGTGGAGGAGAATTCTTTGCCGACATGAACATTGTCTTTATCCTGAGTGACAGACAGACTGTGGATCAGGTCCCTGTTCTTTTTTCCTCGGCTGCATCCCCGAGGTTCACCAAAGGTCAGATTCTGCGTACATGACCGTTTTTACCAATCATGAAGGTAGCTGCATTCCGACTTTGAGGATGTATGTCGGTTATATTCCTTTTTCCGTAACCCACCGAACGCTAACATGAATTACAGTAAATTATTGACGTACATACTTGATCTTTTCATGTGCTCACACACGAAGTGAATATAAGCACTAGCAGATCTGCACTTGAAGTTGACCTGGAAGACATAAAATCCCCACACTAATTGACAAGACGCCACCCACTGCCGAGATTCGAACCCACAACGCCTTCATTGGACCCATGGGATTGAAGGTCACACGGCCTTAACCACTCGGCTATAGCGACTGTCAGATCCATTTAATCCTTGTAGGCACTAATTCTCCACAGGGTGGTCATTGTCTACACCCTGCTTTGTGCTGGGGACAGGGCTCAGACGGATGACTCTCTTGTTGGTGCTTATTCCCTGTGGGACTAGCTCGCTGTCTGGCTTGCAATCACCCTTGTCTAAAGGCTGGGATTGAAAAGAGATAGTTGAAAGACCTGTGCTCCAGTTATAGGGGTCCTTTTGGGAAATACTTAAGATTAATCTTTAAGATTTACGATGCGCTATAAAAATTATAACAAAAAATTGTATGTTTAATAATATAATGAGTATAAGACATACAGAAAGATGTTTAGAAGCATGATTTACAGGGTTTTTCATTTATTTTGTGGAAAAAATATAATGAAAGTATGATTTTTTTTTTTTATTCTGTATTTAACTTTTGAACAGCATTTGTCTTTAGGAAGGTATCAGGGTTACTGTGTGTTATTGAGGAATGCCTATTTCATAAAACAAAAGATGTGCGAGCTGCGCGTATGTGTGTGTGGGGGTGTGTGGAGAGAGAGAGAGAGAGAGAGGAGAGTGAGAGAGAGAGAGAGAGAGAGAGAGAGAGAGAGAGAGAGAGAGAGAGAGAGGAGAGGAGAGAGGAGAGAGAGAGAGAGAGAGAGAGAGAGAGAGAGAGCACGTGTATGAGTACTGTGTGTGTGCACGTACATACATGTGCATGTGCACATTTTCACATGCAACACACTTCCGTTTGCAGAATGTATTGCAAGAAATATGTCGTTCAGAATGTTAAAGATTTTCTAAGAACTCATTATCATAACATGGGCAAAATCAAGAAAAAGATGATTTTTGGTAACTAACACTTGTTATCGCGATAGTTAGTTATAGGCTTGTGCCATTGATTTGCTTTCTTTTTTCAAATACAAAGCATTGTGATTTGATTTTTTATCTCAAAGATAAACTTTCTCAAAAGATAAAACCTTTATTAAACCGTTTGAAACAAAACGGTGCAGTGAGAAAAATCAATTCTTTATCTCCCATCTAAAAAATCCCCTCTTTATCTCCCATCTCATTGATAACGCAGTAAGCCGCACCAAGAAGGGGGATAACCCAATAGACGCTGTTGACATCACAACTAAACAAAACGCTGCCCTGAACGTTTTTCACTACAGTCTTTAAGCAACAAGATGGCACAGAAAAATAAGGGATGTCGTTTGTGGGACCAGTCACGGTGCATAACTCTCTTCATAAAAGTGGAACGGGAAAGCCTGGTGGTCAGAGTTATGCGCACGTGATCTACTGACCCAGGCTCGAGTCTCGTTCAAGTGGATTTTTCGCTATGTCGTTAACATAGTACTGAATCCACTCCCCTTCAAAAGTCTTTCGAGTGAGACTATAAACCGAGGTCCAGTGTGCCAACGCATGCAGAACATCTTCGCACACGTTAAAATCCGTTCTTTTTTTTAGTAGAGTAGGCCATTGTGAGCCGTAGGGAACAGATGAGAAAATTGCAAAACTGCATACACATGGGGACTGGCATTCAAAAAACACATGAGTACTTATTCCATTATGCTCGAAATCAAAAGAATAAAAATAAAGAAGTGACACAGTCTGTAAGGTGAGGTGAAAGAGAGTATGAAGGGGACACTTTGTTCACTATTGTTTGGCCATGTAGATTACAACTTAAATCGATTACTTCTTTTCTGGATTATTCCCTGTAGAGCAAACCTGTCTCTGTCTCGTGTGGTAATGCAGACGTTAGTTCGGGTCGATTACTCTCTTGTTGAGTCTTAGCTCCCTACAGCCCTAGACTTCGTTCATACTGAGGGTTGTGATGTCCAGTGTGGATCAGGCTGGTTATTGTTTCCTTGGGTCTAGAAACCTGTAAGTTGCTCAAGCTACTCTCCTTGAGGAGAATGCGTCACCACAAGATCAGCGCCACCCATTATGTTTTCTGTTTTTCTCTCTGCATGTATTATATTTGTTTCCCTGTCAGAGTGGTTACATTTCATCAGAGTTTTGCCGGGACAAATCTCTTGTTGCCGTGGGTTCTTTTACGTGCACTAGATGTTGTTGCACATGGGTAATGGATCCGTCTTTAATGACCATCACCTACACTACCACCACTGTCTAGTGGATTGGGAAAAAAAACTTTGGGTACAAATGGGAATCGAACCCTGACTTTGGCATTCTAGGCTGGTGCGTTACCTCTAGACCTCCGGTTCATTAAGGAGAAGTTCTCTATAATAATCTTGTTTAGCAAACTCTACTTTGGCTTTTGGTCATTTCATTGTTTTTACTGTTAATCCCGCGCAAGATAGTCACTTTATGCGGTGTTTGGTAGTGAAGGTAGTGGCTCAGACTGATAGATATTTTCTTGTTTCAGATTTCCCATTCAGCTCTCTGGATTAAAATCACACCATTGAAAAACTGATTTACACAACATGTTGAAGGACATCTATTTCAAACATGATGATTTTGTAAAGGAGAATAGGTGGTGTGTGTGTGTGTGTGTGTGTGTGTGTGTGTGTGTGTGTGTGTGTGTGTGTGTGTGCAGCGTGCTGCGCGCACGGCGTTGTCTGTGTTCTGTGTGTCTGTCTTCTGTTCTGTCTGTCTGTCTGTATGTATGTATGGATGTATGTCTGAGGCTCTGTGTGCTTCCACACATTCATATAGTACTTTTGAACTCGACAGATGTCTATACATGAAAATTCAGGCCGCTCTCCATGAGGCAATCGTATCGTCACAAGAGCGTGACCTTCCATTTAAAACAAAATCCTTTATGTGTGCACATTGGTTTCCCTATGAGAGTAGCTTTCTCTACGGAATTTGCCGGGGACAACTCTCTCATTGCCGTGGGATTTTTTATGTTTGCTTAATGCATTGCACGCGGGACCTCGGTACGCGGTTTATCGTCTTATCTGAAACACTAGCACCCAGGTCACCCCTTAAGGTGTAATGGATGGGAGAAAGCTCAGCCTTGACTGAGAATGGAACTTGCACTTAGTGTTTGCTTTCTAACAGGTGCACTTGCTCTTGGCTACCGATCCATTTTGTAGATGCACGTAGTTTGCAGATGTCGTACATGCCTGTTTAGATATTACATTCTCCACAGAGTAGCTTTCAAGCCTTTGAAAACATTAAACAACATTGCTAAGCATGGTCTTTGCAATACTTAACCTGTAGCATAGACAGAGAGAGAGCTTATGCATTTAATTCAGTACAATTGTCAAAACATAGCATGCCACATTCTGTCTCATAACAACACACACACAATTTTGTCTGTTTTCCTTTAAGAAACCCAACAAAACAGACAGATGGCAAGCTACCTCATCCCTTCTCGTCACATCGATGACTAATAAAGCCACACCGAGAGAAACAGACAACGTAATACAGAGGTTGACATCAGCACAAAATAAAAACGCCACAAGCCCAAACTGTCATTACTGCCCCTGACGACAAGATGGCGGCAGGAAATGTCGTCTGGGGGGAGAGTAGTCACGGGACACAACTCTCTTCACGAAATGCTGGCTGGGCAAGGAGGATGAGAGAGAAGGGAGGAGGGGGGACATTGTCTGTATCTTGTTCGGCGATGTACGCTGGGGCTTCGGTCTATTACTTTCCTGTTGAAGCTAATTGCCTTCAGAGTAGCCGCTGTCTACATCCCCTACAGCTATCTAGGTAGAGTGAGGTCTGGATTGGTTACTTCTTTGTTTTGGGGGATCCATTCCTTAGAGAGCAAGCTTTGCGTTTATGTTGCGTGACGATGAACATTTTGAATCAATTTAATTCAGTATTTTTGCTAGTTTATTTCTTGTGGTGTACATTGGATTAAGATAACCGCATTTTGATACTTCTTTTTACTTAGTCATAGTTTTCACTTGTAAAAAACAGTAGTAGAAAAAATATAATGTCTCAGTTTCAAGATGTTCTTTAGAAAACATTAGCTGCGTTTTTTAAACGGACTGTTCATTATCTTCGGAAGAATGGTAGTGACATTATGAAAGAGAGCTCCAAATGAACTTTGTACAGTTAAAAAGGAAAAATTAATTCATGGATTGATAAACGCTGTACATGGTTAATATTCACTGCAATTATAATATAAGATGAAAGAAAGATCCATTAAGTTTGAAACAACACTTTCAGAATTTTCATTGAGTATGCTCAGGTTTTATTCGGTATAGTTTGTTGATCACACTAAACTGCCTAAAAAGTATAGAATGTGTGTGTGTGTGTGTGTTGTGTGTGTGTGTGTGTGTGTGTTGTGTGTGTGTACACGCGCGCGTACATGCGTGTGTGTGTGTTTACAAAGCAACACATTTATTGGTAATTTCAGACATTTGTCAAAAAACAAATGGACTTTTTTAATTCTCAGCAAAAAAGTATTTTAACAATAAAAACGATTATATATATATTGCTACAGAAGATTTGAATCTACATGTTATTTTAACAAAAGCAATAAAAACATAGCTAAAATGAAATTATTTCATTCAATTTTGAGCACTCGACATAGAGCAAAGAGAAGGGGGGGGGGGGAGGCTGGAGACAAATCACCCCATCACTCCTCACAGCCATAACTAGCAAAACCACATTAGGGAGGAGAAATAAAAACCCAACACACGTGCTGACATCCTCACGGAATAGAACAGCACTACCACCACTTTTCATTACCCCCTCTAGCAACAAGATGGCCACAGGAAATGTCGTCAGCAAGGGGAGGGAAGGGTCATGGGGAACAACTCTGTTCTCCCCAGTGGTGGCTATGGTCTGGATCTTGAGAGGGAAGGGGGGGAGTGGGGCCATTGTTTATGAACTGTTCAGCGGTGTGGACTTTGGCCGGGGTCTATTGCTTTCCTGTTAAGGACAATTCCCCATAGATTACACATTGTCTCAGTGGCTGTGTGGCCATGTTGATTGTGGCTTAGGTAGGTTTACTTCTTGTTGGAGCTCATTTGCCCCCCGAGTGTAGGGACACTGTTCTTTATCGTGGGCTATAGCAGACTGGGGTTCAGATTGATTGCTTTCTCGGTAGGGATATTCCCTTTCCTCTTTACCTTTCGTTAGAGCTAGCTCCTCCCGTCCACCCTCATTATGTCCTCTGAAGTGATATTATCACATTAACTTAAGACTTTTCTTTGAATGAGATTGTAGGAAAAATAATGTCTCAGTTACATGTGATGTTCTTAGGGTACTATCAGAAGAATCTCTATATTAGAAATGTCAATGGTCAATTAACCATTAAAACAGAGTCATTTTCACTTTATTTATATTATATATATCTATCATATATATATATATATATATATATATATATATAATATATATATATCGTTTAAATTATTGCAGTGTAAGGTGGGCAGGAAAGCGCAGACATTTAGACGTTCATCTGCCAACAAGTAAACCGTGAGGTTCCAAGTTCGGTTACCAGACTCACCTTTTCTTCCCAGTTTGACAAAAAAATCGAACTGAATGTCAAAGTCATTCGAATGAGACTATAAACAGAGGCCCCGTCTGCAAACGCACGCAGAACATCTTGTGCACACGTTAAAACCCCGTTCCGCCTTTCGGAAGAGTAGGCCATCGTGTGCCAGTAGGAGCCGATGACAAAATTATAAAAAAAAACATGTACACAGTTCTCGTGTTGGGACACAATCCCTGACAACAAAATCACGGCGTTGGAGTCCCCAGGGCGGTTCGGGGCTGTGCACTGCAACGTTCTGACGGCTCCTGCGACATTACTGGAACCATTCGCTTCGGGGACTTCCTTTCCAATGGACCATTCTAGTAGCGTGGAGAGGGTGGGGTCTGCTGCATGGGTAACAGCTTGCCCTCCATACTTATTTACCCAGGCTTTGTGCTCTAGGCAATAGGTGTGTGTGTATGTATGTGTGGGTTTTAAAGCTGTTGTACAATATGATTTCAGAGATGCTACATGAAACAGGATTTTCATATAAAGGGTTGCAAATATCCAAGTAGATCGAAATCCACTTACTTGATCTTTAAAGGGCATCATGAAGAGAATGGCTCCTATATCATTAAACTTATCACTGTTTGCTTACAGGGAAAAAACCCACAACACTTTCCAATTTCTTATTTCTCTCTATATCTCAAGACATACACCTTTGTATTGTCTTTAAGGTAAATAGAAGAAAAATTGGCAAATCACCTCATTACCTCCCCTCATATCGATAACTAATAAAACCACTCCAAGATGGGAAGAACCAATACACCCATTGGCATCATCAGGACATGAACTGCCCCCATCACAATCTGGCATTACTCCCCTGGCCATGGCGGCAGGAAATGTCGTCTGGGGAAGTGGTCAGGGGATACAACTAGTTCTCCAAGTTCCGGCAACGTCTGAGGCCTGGGGGGGAGGGGGGAGAGGGGGGTGAGGGGTGGACAGTATCCGTTAGATCTTGTGTGGTGATGTGGACTGTAGGTCACGACAAATTGACTCTTGTGAGTGCTAGTTCCACATAGAGTGGTGATTGTCTCTGTGCAGTGTGGTGATGGGGGCTGTACAGCTCAAGTCAGACCCGGTTTGATTCCCGTTCGAGGAGATTTTTCTCCTGGAGTTAACATCAGTGCTGACTCCACTCTCCCCCAAAGTCCTTCGGATGAGACTATAAACCGAGGCCCCGTGTGTGAACGCACGCAGAACATTTTGCATGCACATTAAATCCTGTTTCGCTTTTCGTAAGAGTAGGCCATCGTGTGCCGGTGGGAACAGATGACATTTACAAAACTGTATACACACGGGGATAGGATGTAAATAGACACATGAGTGCTTATCTCATTATCCTTGATATAAAAGAATAAAAGAAAGAAAAAGAAAAAAAAGGTACTGTCTTGTTGAGGCTCATCAGCCTCCGAATTAACCTCGCCCTCGTTCTGTGCTGGGGTCTGTTGCTTTCTTGTTAAGGGTAACCCTCCATAGATTAAACATTGACTGTGTGGCTTTGTAGCCATGTTGATTGTGGCTCAGTTCGGTTTACTTCTTCTTGGAGCTAATCCCCTGCCCCCAGAGTGTATGGACACTATTCTGATCTTTTTTCTACTACAGTAGACTGTGGTTCAGATTGACTGCTTTCTTGGTAGAGCTATTCCCCTTCCACCCTATTTTCTGGTCAGAGCTACTTCCCCATTTTTATGTCTTCTGAACTAAAACTATCCTACTGAAAACTTTGGTTTGAATAGGATTGTAGAAAACATGTCTACATTATTTTACGTTCTTAAGGGTTTATGACAAGAATATCTGAATTTAAAAGGAAGAAACATCCTGCATCAGCAGCTGAAATAAAGTAACACTTGACTGAAAAAAACAAGAAATCTTACTTAAAGGCTTTTTTCATACATATAGTAAAATATTACCAAGAAATGCAGTGTTTAGAAAAAAAATTGGTTGTTTTCAAAAGCATGCTATCCCAATCTGTGACAATGCTGTCGTTAGTTTACAAATCAATGTACTTTGTAAATAAAGTTGTAGTAACCCTCTGTGTGTGTTTGATTTGATTTAATTGATTTATTTTGATTTATTCTTTTATATCGAGGATAATGGAATAAGCACTCTTGTGCTTTTTTACATCCAGTTCCCGTATGTATGCAGTTATGTAAACGTCATCTGTTCCCACCAGCACACGATGGCCTACTATTACGAAAAGCGGAACAGGATTTAACGTGGGCGTAAGATGTTCTGCGTGTTTCGCACAAGGGGCCTCAGTTTAAAGTATCATCCATCATCCGAAGGACTTTTGGGGCGAAAGGGAGTCAGCACTGATGTTAACTCTCGGAGATACGGAATCGAACCGCGCGCGGGCGTGTGTGTGTGTGTGTGTGTGTGTGTGTGTGTGTGTGTGTGTGTGTGTGTGTGTGTGTGTGTGTGTGGGCGCGCGCGCGCTGTGTGTGTGTGGTGTGTGTGTTCAAGGAAGGTTCCAAGTCATTTCAGAAATGCTACACAAAACATCATTTTCTTTGAAAAGTTTACACAATTCTAAATGATTCAATATCAAATGACTTAAGCTTCGTAAGCATTGCTGCATGTTCTCATAATGTAAAAGAATCTTTTACCCCCCCCCCCCCACCAGCAACACTCTCTCCTTCCACTGTACATCACATCACATACACCTTTGCATTATCCAAAGGGTAATAGGACAGAAACCAACAAATCACCTCGTTACCTCCCTCACATTGACAACAAATAAAACCACACTAGGAGGGGGAGAGAATCCAATACACTGGTTGACATCATCAGGACATAAACTGCCCCCATCACAATCTGGCATTACTCCCCCTGGCCATGGCGGCAGGAAATGTCGTCTGGCGAAGTGGTCAGTGGATACAACTAGTTCACCAAGATCCCCAACATCTGAGGCCTGAGGGTGAGGTAGGAGAGGGGGTGAGGGGTGGACAGTGTCTGTTTGGCCATGTAGACTGTAGGTCAAGTCATTGTGACTTAGTGAGGGTCAAGTCACACAGAATGGTCACTGTCTATATCCTGCGTGGTGTCATGGATTGTTTAGTTCCTGCTTGTGCTGTCTTGTTGATGGTCAGTTCCCTCTGGTTCAAACTCCATTAGTGCCCAAAATGTTACCCTATTCATAAAAAATGAGTGGTGGCTTTGGTACTTTTTTTGATGAACATTCTACTGAGATCCAGCGTGTACTGCATTTAATGTACGCAAAATAACCTGCAGAACGAAACAAACAAAAGTTTTCTCTAGCAAAAATTTGTAGAAAAATGACTCTCTGAGGGCAAAGAATGGCTCATTCAAGCATGATTGATATTTCCAATGCTTCCAGAAGAGAGCAACCATAATTATACAGAAATGATATGCCCCGACCAAAGTGGCAAAACTGCAATACAATGCATTCTTTGGTGTGCATCTCCAAATTTTCTGGTAGTGCACATTCTAGAAAGGCTAGTCACGTTCTTGGTGGCGCTAAATCCTCACATTGCTGGCATCTTCTTAACGCTGTTTGGTAATATCGTTTTAAATCAGAGTATGCACTAATCCACGACCTTCACTGTGGGCTGTACTAGTTACTTTCTTGTCAGAATGTGCTCTGGCCTTAAATCACCCATGCAAAATTTCGGTTGAATCTTCATCGTTGACAACTCCTTTTTTTTTTTCTTACAGAATGTTTCCCAGGGCAAATACCACGATGTTTTCTTTTCCTTCTATGATGCAGCTATGGAAAACACTGTTTAGGGGTTTATTGTAGTCAGGCGTCATGACAAGAATCGTGTAATAAAGACCAGTAAACATAAAGAAGGAGAATAAAAGAAAAGGAAAGAAAGAGAAAAAAGGAGTGGGTAGAAGCAGAGAGAAATGGTCTGCAAGAGAGAGAGAGAGAGAGAGAGAGAGAGAGAGAGAGAGAGAGAGAGAGGAGAGGAGAGAGAGAGAGAGAGAGAGGAGAGGAGGAGAGAGAGTGACAGACATAGAGGAAAAGAGAGACAGAGACGGACAGACAGAGACAGACAAACAGAGACAGAAACAGAGATAGCCCAGGCCCCAGGTAACTCGGTTAGACTGACACAAATTGGGGCACATCTCCCTTCAGGTTGCGAAACCACCTCATGGAGGCTGACAGTTTCCAGTCCCCAGTCCTCCCCTGTTCTCGTGTTCTCTTTTACATTCTCTTCAATTTGCTTTTCGTTTCGTCCCTTATTTCTTTGTCTGTGGCTTTTATTCTTCTTTGGGATTTCACTTTTCTCCTCTTCCTTTGTTCTTTGATCACACACACATACACATACAAATACGCACACACGCACACGCTAGCACGTGCGCGCGCACACACACACACACACACACACACACACACCACACACACGCATACACAGACACGCGTGCTTGCGTGAGAGCTTACGTGCGGGCACACACAATATGCCTCGATTAAGTTTATGTGAGCATGTGCGAGTATTTGTATCAATATCTTGATGTGTGCATTATAAGTGTCTGCATCTTCATTTGATGCAATCGGATGCTACACTAAACTCATTGAAGAATTTCCATTTCTCTTCGTTACCTGCTGAGGCAGAAGAGACCCATCTTACAATTTTAGATATTCCACACCCACAGCCGAAAAAGTGTTAGCCAAGAAAATAGTATCATCTTGTCGAAAACAAAAACTCGAGTTATCAATCGAAACTGGATTTTGATTGTTTTTTTTTCTTTCCGGTAAATGTAAAAATAATAAGATCAGCGCATACGGTGAGCTTTTTTAATTATCCACACAGAAGATATACATGTCGATGAGAAATGGCAGGAGGATCAGAGACACAAGATGGGTTTTGCAAAGTTGTTTCTTTTTTATTGCTCCTTTCCTTTTCTGCAGTGACCGAAGCTGTTTAGTTTGCCATCAGCGAGGTGACTCATTGAATGCTATGTGCCCTGATTGCTGTGCTCATTCTATGTGCCAATACCACTCTGTCTAAAACGATGACTTATCTCTGTCTGTCACAAGCTCAATACAAACTTTTGCAGTGGACTCTTGACATGACAAGAATGAACAGAAACTGAAGAGGAAATCTGCAACATTGTATGGAAAAGTACAGGAAGAAAAAGAGGGAGTTTGGAAGGCTAGCAGACAGATGAAGGCAGGGCACAATAATGATGATTTGCATTTTATGTGTGTAGTGTGGAATAGAGAGTATGGTTCATTATGCTATAAAGTTTTTTCAAGGCAATCATTGTTACCGCAATTTTCTTCACACTACACAAACATCTTTCTTTCTGTTTCCTTTTCGTCTTCTATCTACAGGGGTCGTTCGAGCTTGTACTGAAAAACTGTTTGAAAGAATCATCAGTTTTTATAATTTATTATGTTGTATTCCAAATGAGGTCTGTGGAAAAGATCTTTCTTTATATACCTATTCAATACAAGCGCATTTTTTTAAACAAACTTGTGTTCTTTAGAAAAGATCTAAAGCAGACTAATGGAAAAAATCGACGCAGAAAATGTTTATACAACGCTACACAGTTTGTAACTTTTTGAGAGTGGCAGTAACTTTATGAAAAATGGCCCAAACGGTCCAAAACTAATAAAGCCAGAGTGGAAGGGAGAGCACTTAGGAAACTTGTTGACACCAGCATGAAATAAGATGTCATCACCACAAGTTTTCATTACCGCCCCTGGCAGCAAAATGGCGTCGGAAAATGTAACGTTGTCTACGATGATGGATACAGTGCAAGACCTGAGCATCGATTGCCGGGACAGTTATGGAGCAAACATGGCACGCACTGTACAGTGGAAGGCAAACCAGCAGACACACAACATTGTCGTTGATATACTGGAGAAAAAATTCATTAAACTGACTAAGATAAATGAAAATCCTTTTTTTTTTTTACCTACTTACTTACTGAATTACTTAAAGACATAGTATAGATTCTGAATTATCAATACATGCTTGTAAGAGGTCGTGATTGAAATTGAAATCTTGAAAAAAACATTGATACAGATAATGAAAAATAGATACGGAGTCTAAAATAGCGCTGAATCTTGTAGAACGAATCCTGTTAATATTCACAGAACATGTTTTATATCAGGTGGAACTTACATCTCAATCATCAGTAGAATACTCCAATATTACCTATAGAGTATCAAAACCGAACATTGACCCAAAATCACACAGTTATGTCAAATACAAAATGTCTTTAGATTTTCATACTAAATGGCCCAGCACTCCTGTCAAACCTTTCAAGGGCTCAGTCATTTAGCAAGAACTGGAGCAGCCACGAGTTGTCTCTCTTCAGATTATCAAGCACTACTGTCACACCAGGTGGAGCAGCGCTGGCGGTGTATCGGCATCAGCCTGAAATAAGCTGTCATCTCCACGCCTCTTTCACTGAGGCCCTGCCAGGCCAAAATGGCCGTCAGAAAAAAACGTAGATTGGTCTGGGAGAGGAGATGTAGGTCAAGACCTCTCTATTGATTACCCACTCCCAGTTTGGGGCCACAGGAGGAGGAAGAGGAGAGAAGTGGGTGGGTGGACATTGGTGTGTGTGTGTGTGTGTGTGTGTGTGTGGTGTGTGTGTGGTGTGTGTGTGTGTGTGTCTGTCTGTCTGTCTGTCTGTCTGTCTGTCTGTCTGTCTGTCCTTCTGTGTGCTGACCATGTCTCAGACTGATGACTTATTACTGTCGTTAGCAAGGATTCCCTCATTGGGGAAATGGTTTTCTGTAAACTCGCTCCCCGCCCCCACCTCCGCCCGTATTAATACAACATCTTCTCTTAATTAAACTCTCCTGAGATTTCTCACAACTACATGATCGTATTCTGGGGCAGCCGTAGCTCAGTGGTTAGCGTTTCAGATTCATAACCCAGGCTTATTTTGGAGGCATAGGTTAGATTCACAGCACTGCGCTAAGGAATTTTTCCCCAGAATTTATGTTTGATAAGACACCTTTATGCAGTAACATCTTAGATGCACAGAAATATTGTTTGGAAAAAGAGAAGAGTAGCAAAGGGGGATATTTCGATGATCTAGGGGACGGCATAGCCTAGTGGCTAGAGAGCTGTGCTCGCAGTCTGATAGCCCAGGTTCAAGCCATTACCCTTCAAAACGAATTTTCTCCTGACGTCAACATCAGTGCCTATTCCATTCCCCAGGAAATCCCTTAGAATGAGACCACAGAATGAGGCCGGTGTGCAAAATACGCATGCCATCTTGCACACAATAGTTCAAACTAATTTCGCATTTCGGAAGAGTAGGTCCTTGTGTGCCGGGAAACAAATGGCAAAGTTGACAAAATTGTCTGAACACTGGTGTTGGATACTTCTAGTCAGTAACCGATTGCATGCACAAAATGTCGGTAAACATCAGAGTGAAGCTGAGGAAAGGAAAACAAAGATGATGCGAATAAAAATATCCACTATGCCGTTGTAACCAAGCTGTAATACGGTAAAGGAAAACTTGCAAGGTCTAAGTCAAAGTCAAAAGCTTGTCCTCATTTGGAAGGCTGGACGTGGTCTTCGCTATGGGCTAGCTGGTCTGTCTGCAACCTTTAAAGTGAATGATAAGGCTGCTTTCCATTATGACTGTGCAAAGACAGTTTGATAAATTCGTTTTCCATTATGACTGTGTCTGACAGTTTGATAAATCCGTCTTCCATTATGACTGTGTATGACAGAGTTTGATAAAACCTTCCTCCATTATGACTATATGACAAAGTTTGATAAGAACATACCTCCATTATGACTGTGTCTGACAGTTTGATAAAATCCCTCTTCCATTATGACTGTGTATGACAGAGTTTGATAAACCTTCCTCCATTATGACTGTGGACAAAGTTTGATAAGAAACATTCCTCCATTATGACTGTGTCTGACAGTTTGATAAATCCGTCTTCCATTATGACTGTGTATGAAAGAGTTTGATAAACTCCATTATGACTGTATGACAAAGTTTGATAAGAACATTCTCCATTATGACTGTGTCTGACAGTTTGATAAATCGTTTCCATTATGACTGTGTATGACAGAGTTTGATAACTTCTCCATTATGACTGTATGACAAAGTTTGATAAGAACATTCCTCCATAGACTGTGTATGACAGGTTGATAAATCCCTCTTCCATCATGACGTGTATGACAGAATCGTCTTCCATCACCCGTGCAGCGAACGGATTGTCTATCTTCCACTCATCGTAGAGTAAACACGGAGGTCTTCCAGGCATCAGCACTATCTTCTCTCGCTCACTCACTGAACCTGCAGGAGCATGAATGAAGCTGATAGCAGGCAGAAGTGAATGAGGG
>CM060320.1:73278141-73280641 GCA_030674155.1 Stramonita haemastoma | reverse complement strand
GAGGTCAGATAGAGACAGAGAGAGAGAGAGATCTAAAAATCACAACCAGAAAAAACCTCTACAATGTAAAGAAAGTGAAATGAAACCCTCCCCCTCCCCTTCGCAAAAAAAGGAAAAAGGAAAGCAAAGCAAAACAAAACAAACCCCCAAATAAAAAGAGCAGAAAAAGATCAAAGCACCTGAACAGAAAGACAGGGGTAGGGGTCTGGAACAATCAAAGCAGTGACAACTATAAAGAGAAGAAGGTAAAAGAGTCCCAGAAATAAGTAATTATTTATTCATACTTCCTTAAAGTTTTAATGCTAATCACAACAGCGAATTAAAAAAATGGAAAAAGAGTTATCGAGGAAAGAAATAATCTCAAAGATAATTAGTTAATGCTTTTGTAGACATTTTCACCAACAACTTTTAGCAAGCTGAATTTGACCCAGCAATCCAGTGTTTCGTGCGAATAATGAACCAACATGTTTTGTCCAAAACGTTTTTAGGATCCATAAAATAACTCGCGGAAAAGTGGTAGTTGTTTCTGGTATTCATTGCCTTGCGATACAACATCATAAAACATAATAAAACTACTGCAACACAATACAATATGATGCAACGCAATACAAACCAATTCAATCCAATCAAATATAGTACAACACAATATGATACAATACAGCACAATACCAAACACTGCTATTCATTGCATTACAAGGCAATGCAAAGCAACACAATACAAAAAAGAAAACCATACCATACCATACCATACCATACCATACCATACCATACCATACCATACCATACCATACCATACCATACCATACCATACCATACCAAGAAGAGGAAGCGAGAGAAAAAAATTCAACGAACCACTGAAAAAAAAAAGTACAAAAATTTAATTGAGAAATAAGGGAGGAGGGGAAAAAAATGCAGTAATCCAAAAAAACCAATAATTTTTCTTGTGAAAGTCAAATATAGCAAAGTATTGAGATCAAAGATTATCTTTAAAAAATATATGCTTTGATCTGAAGGAAAAGGGAGAAAGCAATATTGAAAAGGAAGGAAGTAGACGAGACACGAAAAAGAAAGAAGAATAAATAAATGCAACAAAAAATGAAGATGAAAGGAATATAATAAAACTAAAATGGTAAAAAAGCAGAAAGTAAAAATAGAGGATATAACATCTAAAAGACGACACATAATGATGTGTTACAAAGAAAAAGCTAAAAAAAACAAACAAACAACAACAACAGAAGGTATAAAAAGCAAGAGGAGGGGAGAGGGAGAGGGAGAGGAGAGGAGGGAGAGGGAGAGAGAGAGAGAGGAGAGAGAGAGAGAGAGAGAGAGAGAGAGAGAGAGAGAGAGAGAGAGAGAGAGAGGAGGGAGAGAGAGAGAGAGAGAGGAGGAGAGAGAGAGAGAGAGAGAGAGAGAGAAACAGCTAAAGAAAAGAAAAAAATATATTCGTAAAACTTTGGAGAAAAAAACAAAAGGCAGCTCAGAAGACAAACTGCACCACGCCGCACCGCATCCGCACCGCATCCGCACCAAACCAAACCAAACCAGACCAAAGCAAACCCAAACCAAACTAAAACAAAACAAAACAAAACAAAACAAAGCAAAAGCAGGGAAGAATATTGAACGTAAACTGACAAACCATAAAGATAAATAAAAGAAGTAGGGAAAAAGATGGTGTCCACACCTACACACACGCGTGCACACACACGCACGCACGCACGCACGCACGCACGCACGCACACACACACACACACACACACACACACACACACACACCACACACAAGCACATTTACATTTGACTTCTTTGAAGACAATTCCAAATCTCCTGTTTTTTCATCTCTTTCATATATTTTTAACAAGCTTGTTAACAAAAGTGTTCAAAAGTCAAAATAACCCTTTGTTAACTCGAAAACACTTCATCTTATGTGGTATAGCCTATCCAACGGTCTAAAGTAGATAGTATAATAGCTGTTTGTGGTGTAGCATATTCAACTGTCTGAAGTAGATAGTACAGTAGCTGTTTGTGGTATAGCCTATACAGAGGTCTGAAGTAGATAGTATAGTAGCTGTTTGTGGTATAGCCTATACAACGGTCTGAAGTAGATAGTGTAGTAGCTGTGTGTGGCATAGCCTATACACCGGTCTGAAGCAGATAGTGTAGTAGCTGTGTGTGGCATAGCCTATACACCGGTCTGAAGCAGATAGTGTTGTAGCTGTATGTGGTATAGCCTATACAGAGGTCTGAAGTAGATCGTATAATAGCTGTTTGTGGTATAGCCTATACAGAATTTGTTTCTATGGTAGCCGTATTTGACATAGTCCTTACGACAATCTGAAGTAGATAGTATGGCAGCTGTATGTGGTAAAGTCTATAGGAGTTTTTCTATGGCAGCTGCAAATGGTACAGCCTATACAGAATTATTTTGCACTTACTGACACATCTGATATAAGAAAGCACACACAAATAAAATAAAATATGTATTACTGTATCAAAAAGTATG
>CM060320.1:73248141-73268141 GCA_030674155.1 Stramonita haemastoma | reverse complement strand
TCTTAAAAAAAAATCTTATGACTTAGTTTATTCATGAATTTGTTTTTGTTGTATTATTTGTATTGAATTGTCTGCAAATACTGTGTGTCTTTATCTCTATCATTAAGTTGGGGTTGTCTTGTGTTTGGTACTTTCTTTAGTGACCACTATGGTCTGTTTTGTATGTATAATGACATTACTGATTAAAAATAAGTAAAAAGGAGATTTGTCTTGAGGATTACCGGGGCTCCCTAAGCAGTACAGAAGGATGTGTTGACGTTTCAGACATGGCCAGACAGACACTGTCCGCTCTGAGTCCCTCTCTGGCATCAGTCGGCAAGAAAGGAAATAGTTATATGATGGCACTCGTGTGTGTATGTGTGTGTGTATATGTGGTGTGTGTGTGTGTGTGTGTGTGTGTGTGTGTGTGTGTGTGTGTGTGTGTGTGTGTGTGTGTGTGTGTGTGTGTGTGTGTGTGTGTGTGTGTGTGTGTGTTTGTGTAGGTGGGTAGATCTTTGCGTGTGTATATGGGAGGGAGAGAGAAAGAAACAGAGATAGAGAGAGAGGGGGGGCGGTAGGGAGAAGCAGACTGGCAGATAAATGGATAGACATTGTACAGAAATTAAAACACAGGATGGAAAGACACAAAAATAGAAGAGGACGAGGAAATAGAACAGGAGAGAGAGAGAGAGAGAGAGAGAGAGAGAGAGAGAGAGAGAGAGGGGAGAGAGAAGAGAGAGAGAGAGAGAGAGAGAGAGAGAGAGAGAGAGAGAGAGACAGACAGACAGACAGACAGACAGACAGACAGACAGACAGACAGACAGACAGACAGACAGACAGAACAGACAGACAGATAGACAGACAGAGAGACCACAAGCATAGAAAAAAATCGGACTTAATACATACTTACTACATAAGCACTAAGAAACAGAGAAAGAGCAAACTCACCACACGTGACACAACAGGTGCAGAGCAAAGTCAGACGCCTTAAAGGGTCTGTGACCCACAGCTCGATCTGTTTTGTTCCGTGCTCCATCACATCAGATTTACTGTAAAGGAGGATGATTATCCGCCATAGTCTGAAGGCAGAGCCCTGAAATGACAGCTGCTGACCACTGCAGAGAGAGGAAAAGTACCGTTCTCTATGTCTGCCATTGCAGGCAGCTAAGTGGCTCCCTCATGGATTAGTGACTCCTTTATCTCTTTCTCACGTCATCACATCTTGGGTATTTTCCATAGAGCTGCATCCTAATGGTTAAACATCCTCTGATTGTGTGTGGGTGTTGAGCTTATGGTTGTGTAACGCTACTTACCATATACTAAGTAGTCTTCGTGGGCATTAAACTATTGGTTGTGTAATCCTACTTACCGTTATTATGCTAAGGGTTTTCTATGGCTGTTGAGCTATGGTTGCAAAAAGAGTTTCTCTGGATGTTGAGTTTATGGTTGTTGATAAGTCTTCTCACGGTATAATGAGGATCTAATCTGCTTCTCAGGAAGTGCTAAGTAGTAAGCTTATAATCATTTAGTGTTATGTATATATATATATGTATATATATATATATATATATACATATATATATATGTATATATATATATATATATATATATATATATATATTATATATATATATATAAACAGACAGAGAGCAGAGAGAAGACAGAGAGAGAGAGAGACAGAGAGAGAGAAGAGAGAGAAGAGAGAGGAGAGAGAGAGAGAGAGAGAGAGAGAGAGAGAGAGAGAGAGGAGAGAGAGAGAGAGAGAGAGAGAGAACGAGAGAAGAATGGAGGGAACTGGTTGACAAGTCTTCATGTGTTCCCCCACGGTCGCCAGACTAAGGGATATATGTGTGTGTATATTATATATATATATATATATATATATATATATATTATATATATATATATATATACACACATATATATATACATACATATATATACATATATTCATATATACATATACATATATATATACATACATATAATGTATATAATGTATATATTATATATTATATATATATATATATATATATATATATTATATATATATATATATATATTTCTCTCTCTCTTAAGGAGTGGTTGTATAATTTTCTTTGGGTCTATCTTATTGGGTTTTACAACTGCAAACACTCTGTTTTGTGTCTGTTCTGCATCATGTTACATGTTCTACAGCAAACAAGAAATCTTTTTGGCCCAATTAGTAAGAATACGCATATACAACTTCAAATCACGAAAGCAAACTTTGAAAGTCATTCCTTCACGTCACTTATCCATGTGGTGAGTTATTTCTTATGGCGTACAACAGATGTTGGGGATTATCATTTCATATTGGGTCTGTCATACCATACTGATTACTTTGTAAGCACCTACGGTGTACATATATATATATATATATATATATATATATATATATATATATATATATATATATATATATATATTATATATATATATATATATATATATGCATACAAAGGAAAGAAAAGAGAAGTTGGCCTATGTAAAATCATACAAATACAGATATGAGAACGAGAGAAAGAGAGACACAGAGATAGAGGCACAGAGAGAGATATTTATTTTTTCTTTTATATCGAGGATAACAGAATAAGCAATAATGTGCTTTTTTCATCCGGTCACCGTGTGTATGCAGTTTTGTAAATATTGTCATCTGTTCCCACCGGCACACAATGGCCTACTCTTACGAGAAGTGGAACAGGATTTAACGTGTGCGCAAGATGTTCTGCCTACATTCGCACACGGGGACTCGGTTTAAAGTCTCATCCGAAAGACTTTTGGGGAGAGTGGAGTCAGCACTGAAGATAGAGACAGAGAGAGACAGAGATAGACAGACAAAGAAACAAAAAAAGAGACAGACAGACAGAGGCTAAAAGAGTAGATAAACACAAAGCCTATATTTACGAGATAGTAAATTGTGTGTGAAAAGATAGTGACATAAGGTACAATGGATAGGGATGCTTGGAAGAGTCTGAGACGCGAGGTACAAATTAGTTCTGCTTTTGCCGCGGCTCCTTAGATGGGATTTGCTGTGATGGAGGAGGGTGTTCATCCTCATTGTCTGAGGGCCAAGACACAGTGATGACAGGCTACTGACCAGCAGGAGGGGGGCAAAGTACCGCGGTCTGTGTCCGCCATCACCGCTAAGAGGCCCCATCAGGGATCAGTGACACGTCTGTCTGTCTGTCTGTCTGTCTGTCTGTCTGTCTGTCTGTCTGTCTGTCTCTCTTCCCACGTCACCCCGTCTCTGTTGTGTTTTGGGATTGGGAAACACTGCGTGATACTCACCAAGAATGTACCTGAGTCTCAGGAGATATTCTGTGCTGTTGACAATGTGTTTGATACATCATTAAATTCCGGGAAATATCTAATGTATTGTTACATACGTTTTCTAAGTTTTCGGATGAGACTATAAACCGAGGCCCCGTGTGCGAACGCACGAAGAACATCTTGCGCACACGTTAAATCCTGTTCCGCTTTTTGTAAGAGTAGGCCATCGAGTGCCAGTGGGAACAGATGGCATTTACAAATCTGCATACACACGGGGACTGGATGTAAAAGAAAAGCATATGAATGCTTATTCCATTGTCCTCGATATAAAAGAATAAAATAAATAAAAATGAAAAAAATAAATAAGTCTGTGAAACGTTATTTTGAACTTCTTTTATTTCAGTCGATTGTACGCAGATTTCAAATGAATTATCTACAATGTCTCCAAAAATCAAAGTTTTATTTTCATACTCTTTTTGCAGTAATAATGTGCATTTCTTTGACTTAATGACTACCAATATCTTTCATTTATTCACTATTCCTAAAACAGTATTTTTTCATGTGGTCAGGTATATCTCACATCAATATGTGTGTATACATTTTTTCGTGAAAGTTGGCTTTTTGACAGAATGTTGCCTTTCTGCCGTGGGTTCTTTTGCATGAACTACAGGCGAACTGCTCACGAGAGCTGGGTTGCATTGTCTCACTTGAGAGAAGACCCCCCAGGCAACTATCGTTCAAAATCTTGTAAAATTAAAGTAAGAATTCTAAAATGAGACAGTGTGGGAAATCTGAACATTGATTAATCTCCAGAGAGATGGGATTTTGACATATCACTTACCATTAGTGTAATCGCGTTTGAAAAATATCATATAACATAGCAGGGTTGATTAATTGATTAATTAATCCGTGCATCCATGGATTAACTGCTTCATTGATATGGAGATTGCTTCACTCGTCAGTGAAGTGGTTGAGACAGGATGATCGATTAGTAAAACTGAGGAAAGAAGAGACGTTGTTGTGAGAGAGACACAGACACAGAGACAGAACAGAGAGATAAGGAAAACGAGTGTGGTGAGTGAGTGAGTGAGTGAGTGAGTGAGTGAGTGAGTGAGTGAGATGAGTGAGTGAGAGGAGAGAGGACGAGAGAGAGAAGAGAGAAGAGACAGAGACAGAGAACAGAACAGAGACACATTGACAGACAACAGACAAAGACTACAAACAAACAGACAGTACACACGTACATACCGCAGAACGAAGAGAGAGATCGACATAGATGAGAAAGAGAGAGCAGGACGGAGAGAGAGAAGACGGAGACGAGGAGAGAAGAGAGACGAGAGAGACGAGAGAGACAAACACAACACACATAGACACACAACACACACTCTCACTCTCCTCCTCTCTCTCCTCTCTCCCCTTCTCTCCTCTCCATCTTCTCACTCTCCTCATCTCCCACCCCTCCTCACCACACACACACACACAACACACACGCGCGCCGACACACCCACACACCCACAAACAAACAAAAAAAAACCAAAAACAGGAAACAGACAAAGACACACACAGAGATACAGAGACGAACACACACACAGAAGAAATGGGAGGCAGGAAAAGGAGGCAGGACTGGGTAGGGTAGGGTGGCTCAGTGCCTGTCAGTAGGGCTAATGGCGGACCTACACTGTCATTGTCACCACTCAACGGCAATCAGTCTCCCACCTCAAGCTGCCTTCGCTAAGTCGTTAGTCAGGCCAGCTGGAGAGAGAGAGAGAGAGAGAGAGAGAGAGAGAGAGAGAGAGAAGAGAGAGAGAGAGAGAGAGAGAGAGAGAGAGAGAGAGAGAGAGAGAGAGGAGAGAAGAGAGAGAGAGACAGACAGACAGACAGACAGACAGACAGACAGACAGACAGACAGACAGACAGACAGACAGAGACAGAGGCTGAGACAGAGACAGAAACAGACAGAGACAGAGAAAGAGACAGAGAAAGAGACAAAAAACAGACAGAAAGAGATAGCCAGACAGACAGAGAGACAGATAAACTCGGAAAGAGACTGTAATGATTGGTCCTATATTCTGGTGTAGTGTGTTTGATCATAGATAGTCATTTTACAATGTTGATGCCTACTTCTGATGTAGCGTGTTTGGTCAATGGTAGGTTTTCTGCCATTGACACAGCAGTGATTATACGTGGTGATATTCCTGTTCAAAAAGGACAGCTGCTCATGTTGCCTGTTTCAAACTGCTTACAAAAAAGAACGATAAAAAATTCTAAGGATGAGAGAGAGGGGAGAAGAAGAAGAAGAAGAAGAAGAGAAGAAGAAAGAAGAAGAAGAAGAAGAAGAAGAAGAAGAAGAAGAAGAAGAAGAAGAAGAGAGACGAGAGAGAAGAAGAAGAAGAGAATGAGATGAGAGAAGAAGAAGAAGAGAGAAAAGGAGGAGGAGGAGAGATGGATGAGGAGGAGGAGGAGGAGGAGGAGGAGGAGGAGGATTTGTTTTATTTTATTTTTATTTTGTTCTTTTGCATCGAGGATAACGGGATAAGCACTCGTACCTTTTTTACATCCAGTCCCCGTGTGTATGCAGTTGTGTAAATGTCATCTGTTCCCACCGGCACACGATGGCTTCTCTTACGAAAAGCGGAACATGATTTAACGTGTGCGTAAGATGTTCTGCGTGCGTTTACACACAGGACTTCGGTTAATAGTCTCATCCAAAGGACTTTAGGGAGAGTGGAGTCAGCACTGATGTTAACTCCAGGAGAAAAATCTCCTCGAACGGGAATCGAACCCGGGTCGTCAAATTGCGAGCGCAATGTTCTGACCACCAGGCTATCCCGCCCCCCTAATGATGATTATACATGTGTGTTTGCATGTGTCAATATGTGTGTCATGAATGTATGTACATGGAATGTGTGTTTGTCTTGCGTGTTTAAATACATATACATACATAATAATACATACATACATACATACATAATATATATATATAATACTAAATACAAAATATATATATATGTCACACACACAACACACACACAAATATATATATATATATATATATATATATATATATATATATATATATATATATATATATAAAAAGAACACACAAACGCGTAATATGTCCGTATATGCAAGAGAATGTGAGTGTGTGGAAGGAAGTGGTACATAGACAGTGTGGATTCACCATGAGATACATTTATAAAAGATTAGAAACAGACTGAATTCTTTCAAGGCAATGAAAATCAATCAGTGTGTGTGAGGACTCTAAGAGGGAGCGTGTGTGGAATGGTGAAGGAGAGATGAAAGGTCTGATGCAGTGAAGAGGCAGAAAAACACAAGGCCTGATAGCAGATGACTGACCTCTTCCACCTCACTTGCTTTTCTTCCTAAGACTAGCTTCTCTCTCTCTCTTTGTTTTTTGGTTTAATTGTCGCTGTTCAATTTGTTCTCTGTCTGTTTGTCTGTGTGTCTGTCTTTCTGTCTCTCTGTTTGTGTGTCGGTCTGTCTGTGCATGTGTCGGTCTGTCTTGTGCATGTGTGCGGTGGGTGGGTGTGGGGGTGGTGTGGATGTCCGCCTGTCTGTCTCTCTGTCGCTGTCTCTGTCTCTATCTCGCTGTCTGTCTGTCTTTTTCTCTTTGGCTATCACATGCAAAATGTCACATACACATGCATTCACACACACACACACACACACACACACACACACACACACACACACAACACATACACACACTAAACACACACACACACAACACAACACATACACACTACATACAACCACACAACCATCACACCCCCACCCCCACCCCCACCCAAACTTCACCCCAACCCCCCTATCCCCCCCCCACACACACAAACCTCCCCCCCAACACACACACAAGACCAAACACCCGTTTCATCTGTTCCTGTGCAGACCTAAAACTCTGGCCCAGATTGCTTTGCACTGCATCTCTGCAGCATCCTCAGTCACATGCATTGCAGAGCTGGTGCAGAGAGGTATTTATATAATATTAATAATGCCACAACAACACTGGGGTCTGCAAAGTATGATGGATGAATGAGGGGGGATCCTTCAGAGCCAGCTTTAGCCAGTTGATATTGTTATGTGTCAGCCTTTTCCCTCCCCCTTTTATTCACAGACAGACAGACAGACACACAGACACACAGATACACAGACAAATAGAGAATATATATGTTATGTGTATATATATATATACATATATTATATATATATAATATATATATTATTGTGTATGTATATATATTATAGATATATAGTATGTATGTAGTATAGTATTATTCACAATATAATTCATTTGAATAATAATGATCATACAAACACTCATAAAGATTTTCCTATTACAGCTACTCCCTATGTGCATGTGGTTAGTCAACCTTTGTCATATGTACCCACCAGCACACAATGGCCTACATTTCCAAAGACCAAAACTTTTTCATGCTTTTAAAATATGCTTTGCATGCGTTCACACCTGGGATTTTTGTTTGTAGTCTCATCCCAAGACTTTATAGGGAAGTGGAGTTAGCATTAATGTTAACAGTAGAAGAAAATCCCATTGAAGATGCTACTAAAGCTAGCATTAAACCTGGGCAGGCCATCAGATCATCAGCACAATATTTCTACCATCAGTATACCCGCCCCTTCCAGTCTTTGAGACGATGAGAGCAATGTCGGCAAAAGCGGAGAAGTGTCTTGACTGGTTAAAAATAGAAATGGAAAAGAAAGGAATTAAAAGTAAAACATCGGAATAAGCATCTGCTTTGATTAAAGGTAATGCTGTGCATAACATTTACAAAAAGAGAGAAGCCAACAATAAATAGTTCATAACCCCGGTCGATCATTGCTGAAGGTGTGAGATAACGGGTAATTGCTTAAACACAGCCAACAAACTGCTCTGTATAAAAGGAAAAAAATGTGCATATGACTTTCGGTTTTATTCTTTGGATACAAATCTTGAAATATGAGGCACAGAGATTTGCTAGAGGTGTATTCTGTTCCACGCTTTCTTTTGCACACCATATGATTTAGGTAAAGAGTTTGCCCTTCTAATATCATCTTGAAATGGGAGCTTTGTTCCGCAACAGGAACATCAGTTTCTTGGAAATGCGGTAGACATTTCTGAATTAAAAAGAGTCTCGCTGTACGACACCGCATGGTTTGAAGCTTCAATCACCACCAGCACATCTGAAGAGGGCTCAACAAGTTTTAATCAGACCAAGCCAAATGCACAGTTTGTACTAAAACACCAAATTGAAACTTTGTCATAGGGAGATTATATTAATTGAATAGCCATTTGAATAAGAGAAATATGGTAAATAATGTTTCCAACGACGAAGAAGTTGTAACAGATTACTTACTTTTTTCTCCTTCCCAGTTTCTTTTTCAGTCTTATGACATTTAGGAAATATGTATTGAGAATAGGACATTGGTCCTGATCACAGAGAATGGTGTAAAGTCTAAAAACCGGAGATGTGAATCAGCAAAACAAAGGTTTACAAAACTATCGGTTTTTCCCAAACAAGAGCTTCTGCAGCATGCCTGGCAAATAAAGAAACGGATTCAGGCTTTCTGCTTTCCTGTCTGCATTACTGTTTTCTTTCTCATTTACGTAATTCTGGGGTTTTTGTTCTGTGCTATACATTTTACAGCGCTGTCTACCCTGTTGTCTGCATTTTCGTTGATTAAGAATGAATTTAACAATAAGATGAAAGAAGCAGCAGCGACAGCTAGAACTCACTAACATGTAGTGTTTGAAGGAAATTGTTCCTTTAACTTCAAAACTAACATAAATCATGCAGTTTCCACAGAAGAAATAATATATGCATTTTTGCCATGTTTCATCATACAAAACTATAATTGTTATCTTTTACTAAAAATGAAAAGGAAGAAAGCAGAAGTTCATACTTGCAAGCCATACTTGATCACATTGCCCAGAGAAAATTTAATGTTTTGAGCAGAGAGAGAGAGAGAGAGAGAGAGAGAGAGAGAGAGAGAGAGAGAGGAGAGAGAGAGAGAGAGAGAGAGAGAGAGAGAGAGAGAGAGAGAGATCTACCTAACAATAATTATCCACCGTTATCCTTTTGGTTTCCACCTTATATCTTTATCTTCCCTATGCAAACCATACATCACTTTCATTCACTATTTTCTGACTTGTTTGACCCTTCTGTTATCGTATAAACAGGCTGAGAATATGACAGAAGCATGATAAAAAGACAGAGGAAAAGATGGAGGCTGAAGGCAGAGTAAAAATAGCAACAACAAAAACAGAAAAATAGAGAAAGGGGAGAGTATGGAGACAGAACTCGTAGAAAGAAAACAGAATATTACTGGAAAAATGAAGAGAGACAAAAAGAAAAAAGACTAGAAAGCATGGCAAAGATAGAGGGCAATCATAAAAAATAATAATAAAGGGAAAGGAAAGACGAAATATGAAAAAACAAAGAAAAAAGGAGTTTATATATTGCTATGAAAATGAGAAATACGAACAAATGGGCAGAAAAAATTAACAAGTAAATAGACAAGAAACAAGAACACGCACCCAGTAAATCTGAGCCCACATAGAAGCTTTTGTCATCATAAGGTATCAGAATGACCAAACCACAGAGATAAAAAAGAAACACACTACAACACAAACACAGCAAAGCATCCACCGGAGAAAGGCAGATAATTGAACAGCCTAATTCGTCCATGTCATTATCCGAAAACACTACATACAGTTTCAAGCATATCGTTGGAAAAAAAACTGAACAAGACGAAAAAAAACAAGTCAAAAAGCTAAAAGTTTAATATCTTGAGAAGATAATGGGGTAATTTAAAATTCACATAAATCTTCTCCTTCTTGCTATCTTGCAAATGTCTATCCCACACCACATGCATCATATTTTCCTGCTTTTTAACTCATCATCTTTTCAAATAAAAGGCAAAAACGAAAATTCGCTCTCTTTTACTATCTCATATCTCCCAGGCATTATCATAGCAAAAATCATTTTATAAAAGAAAAAAGCCTTAAGGAGAGTTTGTTATGGTGGGTAGCTGAGAACGGAATTCAGATGTTCAGTTAACACAATGGAACACGATGCATAATCAAACACAATATATATGAGACAATGTAGCTCTTTAACTGCACCTTTTTGCAATACAATGCAATACACTCCACTACGGTGCAAGGCAATACATTACAAATGCATTGAACAGAAAATCAGTGCAATCCAATCAATACAGCCCACTGAAAGAAAACAGAAAAGATTCAACACAAAAACCACTTTTGCCATCTTCGTCACCGCAACGGCTTCTTTATTTACAGGCACGTCCAGAGCAGATGCAAATAATGAGATGAAAAGCAAAATAATGGAAAGAAATCGCTGACTGTATAATCAGCACGATCAATGAATGGCTCAAAAGTTCAGAGGCCAGAGGTAGAGAGATTTGTTACGTTTTTTCTCTTCTTTTGTATTCTTTCCCCTGAAGATGATTACGCTGCTATGACTAGGTAAACTTTAAACATTAACCTTTTGTTACCCTGTGATTGCGCATAGAAGAAAAAAACGTGTGGCGATAGTTAGATAATCAAAGAACGTGTACCTAACTCAAAAGTATAAGCTAAAAAACTTTCAAAAATATAGAAAAAGTCAAGGACGATGACCACACTATTTTTAAGGTAAAAGAAAAATTGCTCCATGGTCTCACCTTTCTAAAATGTAGATTTATATTAAAGCAAACTACTCTTATTTACATCGCTAAAAACTTTAAAGGACATATATCCTCGTACGCTTTTTGTTTTGTTGGGCGTTTCTCAGAATAACACTCTGAACATCATCCAGAATATACACTCTGGAAACACCTGAGAACAACTGGACATGTAGCCACACTTTGTAGTTTCATTCTGTTAGTTGGAACCTAATTGGATAAGCACTGATGGTTTGCTTTTTTTGCATCTAGTCACCGTGTGTATGCAGGTGTGTAAGTGTTGTCATCTGTTCCCACATGCACGCAAAAGCATACTTTCCAAAACGCAGAGGGATTTTAACGTGTGGGTATGATGTTCTCAATTTCATTGGACACAGAAGATGGCTTGTGTGTGTATGTTTACGGCATGCATATTGTGTATGTGTAAGTGCATGTTCAAATGTGTGCACTGGAACTTGTACCCGTGTACATAAATGCTCACATGTGCGCATACATTCAAGTACACACGCATTCACCTGCACTCTTTCAAATTTCTAATACAAGAATAAATATTCAAATAAAACAAAAGAAAAAACAGAAAATCCTCGCCCTTTCTCCATTGAACTAGAAAAAAACAACAGGTCAGCTACATTAACCATTCACAATTGGTGACAACTCGTAAAAAAAACAACCAAGAAAAATGTGACAGCACTGGCACGGCAAAAGCCAAAGATGGGAACAAGATGATAGAGAGGGGGGGGGGGGGGGGTGTCCATTCATCACTTCTAATGAATGAGAGAAAGAACTCTGGGTTCAGGCTGTGCGCGCCTTTGAGTTGGATTGAGGAAGATTGAGGGGGTGATAAAGGTTTGGAGGAAATGAAAAAGATATCGGAGAGAGAGAGAGAGAGAGAGAGAGAGAGAGAGAGAGAGAGAGAGAGAGAGAGAGAGAGAGAGAGAGAGAGAGAGAGAGAGACAGACAGACAGACAGACAGACTGGCAGACAGACAGACAAACAGAAAAATCTGACAGAAAAGCAGTCAGACAGACAGACAAAAGTACAAACAGAGAAACATTCAGGAAGATGAACGGAAAGTAGATAAACAGATAAACTGCATTCAACATATTATGAAATCCACCTTCGTCTTTCCCATCTCCTCTCACAAGGTTTACTGGGCACTGAAGCAATGAGAATCATCCAGTAAGGCCAACACAAGAGAAAGTGAGAACGATGATGATAATTTGAAAACAAGAAAACCACAGAAAAACACGGAATGTCTCCAGATGGTCTGCCGGTAAATTGGAAAATTATTCTGGGCAGAAAGCGGAGAAAATGAGGTTAACAGCTTCTTCACTGATACCTTCTGCCATCTTTTAACTCCCACTTCCTCATAAGAATGGATGACAAGAGTTATACGACAGCATGGATATGGGAACAGAAAACTGAAAAAAAAAAAAAAAAACAAAGAAAGACAAGAGTACTTGTGATTTTTTCCTTAAGATAAAAGAATATGATTATTTAGTATTGTAATGGTAGTTCTTATTCGGTTTTCCTTTCTAACACATTCTCCCCCTACTCTGTTTCAGTGTTACGCATTTCGATTGTCTGTCTAGTATAACACTATATAACATAAAATATACGAGGCAATACGCCACAATAAAACACGATGAATATAACAATTATAACACAGTGCATAAGCTTTGATATAATCAACACTATACGAGGCAAGACAATGCAACTAATGCATTAAAAAGAAGTGATATAATACAAAGCAATAAGACACAAAAAACGTTGTCCGAAAAAAACATAAATTGTTTAAAGCCATGTAAAGTAAATGTTAATGGTGATAATAAAAAAACCTTAGAAACAAACAAATCCTTAAATATCCTAACGGTAGTGTTGGGGGCGGGATAGCTAAGTGGTCAGGGCGCTCACTTTCCCCAAGTCAAGTTAAGCAGCATCGAACGTGGTTACCAGTTGGATGGGTGACCGTTTGCACGCCTTGGTTTCAGTACAGTCCCCCAGTTCACTCAGCTGTAAATGGGTATCTGTTCTCTTTAGGATCAGGAAAGGCAAGGCTGAGAGGGAGAGAAGATGGGTGCCACCCTCAATTTGCTGGCCCCTACAGAAGCTGAGGTCTCTGATGCCTCGCTCCCCTACGACCGCCTAGGTTATGGGACACCTTTACCTTTACCTTTGGGTTGGTCAATGACTGGCAAAGCAGTTCAGAGTGCAGGGAGACTTGCTATATGTTTCGTCTGTTGCATGTTGTCTTCTTTTGAAGGTAAGGCGTCCATCAGTCTCGGAAGTTGTGCTCTAGGCTCTAGAGAGCAAAGCCTGAGTAAGTAAGTATGGTGAGCTAGCGGTCATCCATGCAGCAGATCCTCCCTCTCCACGTCGCTGGAATGATCCATTGGAAAGGCAATCACCTAACCAAAATAACGGTTCCAGTACCGTTGCCGGAAATGCTAGAACGTTGCCATATAGACCTCCAGCCCAAAACTGCCTTGGGACTCCAATTCCTTTTTTTTCTCATGGATAGTAGCTAAACATGACACCTGTGTGCATGCTGTTTTTTTTTTTATATTTCCTTGTCATCCCCTTATACCGGCACAAAATGGCCTGCTCTTTCGAAAGGTGGAACGGGTTTTTAACGTGTGCGCGAGATCGTCTGCATGTGCTCTGAAGATGCTGAAGCTGTAAATGGGGAAGAACTTCAGAGTTTCCCTTTTGTAACTAACTGAAAATGAAAACAGGAAGTAGTTAAGAAGGAACGATGTAAATTATCAGACCAAGTTCCAAAATTATACAGCCAATCAGCTAACAATCAACTAACCAACCAGCCAACCCCAAAACAACGAAATTAACGTACGTATACATAAGGGAATAAACTCTAAAAAAAAACACCCTCAAACAAAAAAGCAAGAGTTATCTATTATCTCTTGATATAAAAGTGGATACTCTAAAAAACTAACTCTTGGTCTTAATATTTTTTTTCCAAATACATGCGACCATTTAAAACAAAAATAGAACATGTCGACAGTGAACATTTTCTTTCATAAACACGTTTTCTTGTGAAGTATTTTAGTTTCGTTCAATCTCTGTGGCAGATCTGATCGATTGCACTCAGACTCCTAATAATGGCAGCTGTCTAAAGCCAGGTTTGGTTTGGGTGTGCTTTGATCTCAGCGGGGCCGTAAGTTTATCTGCCTGCAGTTGGGCTTGCATGACAGTTTGAAAACACACGCTGTGGTTTGTATGCACCAATAATGTTTGCACATGCAATTGTGCATATCTGTTGTGTTGTGTGTGTGTGTGTGTGTGTGTGTGTGTGTGTGTGTGTGTGTGTGTGTGTGTGTGTGTGTGTGTGTGCGCGTGCGTGTGTGTGTGTGCGCGCGTATGTGTGTGTGTGTATGTGTGTGCGCGCGTATGTGTGTGTGTGTTTGCTTGTTTGTTCGTTTGTGTGTGTTTGTGCGCGCGCGCGCGTGTGTGTGTATGTGTGTGTGTTACATGCATACAGTTTGTGCATGTCCTAGCTTGTGGGCGTGCATACATGTGCTTGTTGATGTGTGTGTGTGTGTGTTTGGTGTGTGTGTGTGTGTGTGTGTGTGTGTGTGTGTGTGTGTGTGAATGTGCTAGTGCATTAGTGTGCGGGTGCGCACGTGCATACAGTCTGTGTGTAGTTCTGAATTTCTGTGTTTTCACACATTCCTGTATGCATGCCTACACTAACCCCTTTTCTTATTCTTCATCCTGTCTTTACTGCCTGAAAAATAGATCAGCTACATTACCTCTTCATGAATGGTGACACATCACAAAAAATGCATCATCTCCTTATAATTAGTAACAAATCAAACAGAAACAAAAAACCAGAGAAATATGAAGGCAGTCAGCACGGCAACAGCCACTGATGGAAACAGGAGGATAGAGAAAAAAAGAAGAGGGGGGGGGGGGGTCCATTCATCAAAGCATGATAGAGGGGTGGGGGGGGGGTGCCCATTCATCATATCTAATGAACGAGAGACAGAGCTGTGGGGTCAGGCTGTGTGTGCCTGTGAGTTGGATTGAGCACCATGGAAGACAGAATAAAGAATTGAAACTGGGAGAGGAGGAGGAGAGGAAGAGATAGAGAATGAATGAATAAATAAATGAATAAATGACTGAATTAATAAATGATTGAATGAATGAATGGATGATTGAATGAAGGAATGAATAGATAATGAAGACAGGCAGACAGACAGACAGACAGACAGACAGACGGGCAGACAGACAGGCAGCTAGGCAGCCAAATTATACAGACAGAAAGAGACAGACAGAAGGACAGGCAGGCAGAGACAAAGTAATAGAGAGGAGAGTGAAGTGATAAAAGAGATACATGTCATCAAATAATAATACAGAGACCATAGACAATAAACCAGGTAGTGGAGGCCAATGAACAACAAGGGCATGTTTGTTATTTCAAAATCAAAAGAGAAAGAAAGATGGAACGCTGAAACAAACGAACAACTCTTGTTATTCTTACACCTGACTTTACTGACAGAAAGCACTGAGTCGGAAAAAGACAGAAAGATCAAAAAGGAAAAAGAAGAATGAAAGAAAGGAAGAAAATTACAAACATTTACATTGTCAAATAGGCAGTGAATAGAGTGAGTGAGAAAAGAAACATGATTACAAATGGATAAGTAAACATGTTTTTTAATTTCAGTTTTTTTTCCAAAGGATACTTAAAGACTAACAGAAATCTTTCAGCAAACGTTACGTCATAAATTGTTATATCCAACAGGATAAAACATACTTCACAAAAAAACAACAAACAGTTAAAAGAAAACAAAACGACCATATCCCCCAAACTACACAAGACTGTATGCATAAAACCAACAATAAAGTATCAAGAAACATACACACTAGAAAAATCCCAAATCATCCTAACACATATTTATGCCCTTGCTTCACAAAATGAGTTTAATACACAGCATGAACATGGGAACTCACATCAACTGAAAAAAACCCCAAAAACTGTAGGCTCGGTCCACAGGTTTGTGCATGATATCTATAACGTGTGTATGTTCCACCCACCATACTCCCACTGTCTCTCATTCTCTCTTCGCCAGAGAAAATAACGTGGTCAGCCTCCTTGCCTTTCGTGGAATATGGCTGTGTTTTCTGTCTGCAGGCACAGACAGGCAGAATCCACTAACGGGAAGAAAATGACAGAAAAACACCACGTGCCAGGGCATCCTGACACATGATGTAAGGAGAGGTTCAAAGATCAGACAGTCCCCTATTCTGAGCTTTCAATGCCCCCCACTCCATTTACCCGGCCCGTACTCCATGGGGACGGGGTAGCTCAGTGGTCAGAGCACTCGCTTTGCCCCAGCCAAGGTTTAGCAGCATCGAGAGTGGTTACCAGTTGGATGGATGATCGTTTGTGTGCCTTGGCTTCAGTACCGTCCCCCCGATCACCCAGCTGTAAATGGGCACCTGCCTCTTTAGGGTCAGGAAAGGTAAAGCACTGAGGGAGAGTAGATGGGCACCGCCATCAATATGCTGGCCACTGGAAAAGCTGAGGTATCTGATGCCTTGCTCCCCTACGACCACATAGGCAATGGGGCACCCTTACCTTTTTAACTTACATACTGTCCCTCACAATGATTGGTTTCTCCACCCTCCACTTCCTTACAAAGACAGATTCTATGCTGGACTATAAAGCTTCAAAACTCCATGATTTTTGGGGGAGGGGTGTTTGTGTGTAAATTCTTTTGACAAAATAAGTATATTTTATTTACATTAATTCTTTTTGCAGATTTTCAGTTTTAACTACAATGCAAGATTATGGGAAAATCTCAGTAAGGATCAACACGCTCTGATCTTGTCTGACATAAACTGTGGCCTAAGAGTATGACAGTGGAAAAGATGAAGAAAAGATAGCGTTCATTTGTGAAGAAACTAAAAACAAAAATTAACCTAGTGTTATTGGTAGAAGCAGCCGGAATTTTGTGTTGAGTGTTAACTAGCTAGAAAAATACATCATGGAGTTTTTTTACTGGGGGTGGGGGGTGGGGTGGAGGAGGGGGGATGGATAAGTAAATACGTAAACGGATAATACAATGTGCAATAGAATGAATAATTGAATGAACAAAATCAAACGACTAAATAAATGTATAGAAAAATACATATTTCTCAGTCAAAGTTTTTTTTTTTCTAAAAAGGATATGTTTGGATGTGTACAAGTCTTGCATACACTATGCCGTCGCCTATTTCAAACAAGTAGACCAAACTGAAAGATAATCTTGTCCAAGCAACAAAACGAAAATACAAAAATTGACCCCTACCCCCCCCCCCCCCTTCCCATCAAAATAAAACACAAAAAACTAGATACAAATCTCAAGCAGTAATATCTAGAAAAGCGTATTACTAAACAAAAAGGAATCTGAATACGTAACCACTTAATTCATAACAATTTGCCATACAGCTTAAACGAGAAAACTCAGAGTTTTTTGTTGTTTTTTTATAAAAAGGGACACTGTTTGTGATATTTATAACGTATACATTTTCCAACCCCCCCCCCCCCCCCCTTAACCTCTCACTCTTTCTTCTCCACAAAAAGTGGTCAGCCATTTTCCTTTCCGTGGAATGATGGCAGTTTCATCTGTCTACTGGCTCAGACAGGCAAACTCTGCTAATGGGAAGAAAATGGCAGACAAACGCCACATGCCACGTCATCCCCACATACGAATGTGGCAAGGGGTTCACAGGTCAGACAGATGGCTATTCCAAAGTTTCAGCGCCCCCTACTTCCTCACCCATTACAGTCTGCCCCCTGCAATGACTGATTTCTCCCCCATTAATTTTCTGTACAGGGAAAGGCACTTTGGGGGATTATCAGGGAGCTCTTCAATTCTGTCTGGCAGAGAAAGCATTTGTGTGTTGATTCTTTTGACTAAGTCATCATTTGTGTGCTGTTTTTATAACTTATGTAAATCAATGTGATGACAATCTGAAATATATCATGTAAAATCCACAAAAAGCAAATACAAGAAACTACCCTTTCCCGCAAAACAAAGCAAAACTAGATAAATACTCTCCGGAATATCATCAGCAATGATTGGAAAAACAATACACAACAACAAACAAATAATTTCAATATGTAGTCACATATTACAAAATAGCTTGCCATATATTATGAACAAAAAACCTTATATAAGATAAATGGAAACTTGTTCCTGATATCTCTAAGGTAGGCATGCATTTTTCGTGGATTATTCTCCCATAACGTCTCGTGTTCTCTTTCCAGAGCAAAAAAGCGTTCAGGCACGTTCCTTTCGCAGAACGATGGCAGTGTCTTCTGTCTGCAGGAACAGATGCGGAAGATTCCACTAATGGGAAGAAAATGACAAAAACACCACTTGTCAGGCCATCATGACACAGTGATGTAACCAGCGGTTCAAAGGTCATACAGACAGCTCGGCAGTTTCAGCGCCCCCTACTCCATAACCCATTAGATTATGTCCCTTAGCATGACAGCTTTCTCTCTTCACCATGAATTTTCTGAACAAGGAAAGCTACTCTTGTGGATTGCCAGGCAGGCCATGTATTGCTGGTTCCTCAAGGACAGGAGTGTTTGCATGGTGATTCTCTTGACCAGTTCCTGCTTTCACTGTAGCAAGAGCACTGACGGTGGAAACTGGATCTGGGGTGGCTAACAACATGTGTTGATCTTGTCTATTTTATATGCCACCAGAAAATCAGTTTAAAGAATTGGAAAGTATGGAAAAGCAATGGCAAATGATAATAAATTTAATGTCTAGGCGTTGGGTATACAATTACAATGGGATGTAATAGCTCAGTGCCCACAGCTCTCACTCGTCTCTAGCTAAGGTTATGCAGCACTGGGTGTAGCTGCCTTGTGGATGGGGGACGATCCGTGCACCTTGGCTTTAGTGCAGTCTCCAAGTTCATCCAGTTATAAAGGGGTACCTACCTTCTTAGGGGACATATACTGTAAAGCAGCAAAGAAGAGGAAATGGGCATTACCCTCAATGTGCTGGTCCCTAGAGAAGCTGAGGTCTTTGACACCTTGCTTCTTTTTTTAAGTGTGCTAAATTTCTTTTGTACATGGAACCTAGGTTTATGATTTGAGCTAAAAGATAGCACCCAGATTACGAAACAAAGTCTGGTGGATTTTGGAAGATTTAAATAGGGAATAGTCCTTCAATTTCTTGCTTTCTAGAAAAAGTTTGTTTCCTATAGAAAACCAATCCGCTGGCTTCTGTTTCAGAATTATTGGAGTCCTCCTTTCATTCTTTAATTTTTTCCCATTTACATTCAGTTCTTTTTTCTGTCTCCTTTCACCAAATTTGTCTCCCCTCTAACACAAACTCCCCACGGAAAAAGACACAAAAGCCAAAGAAACAAAAAAAACAGAAACCTTGCAGCTTACAAATAAAGGAGCAATATCCTGGGATCGTGTCTCAGCCATTTGCACTCAGTGTGACAGCACAATGAGTCTGGGATTAGCTTTTGTGTTAGGAAGAAGAAAGACAGAGTGTTGGAGTTGAAAGGAAATGGGAAAAGCCAGTCTCCTTTATTGCTGTTTTCTTTCACCATCACGAATATTGGCAGCTCAGCGGGAGAGCATCTGTAATACACATCGTTAGCCATGGTTTAGAAATTAGAGCGAAATGTAAACAACTGGTATATGTTTTTTAAAACACATTTAAATCTATTCAAACATTCTGATGGGGTGTCAATACATGCAAACAATCTATCTAGGCTGCACCAGGCCTGCACATAAAGTCCTTTGATGAGGCAGACAAATGATGCACTCCAACAACCTTACTGACTACATAGCTGTCACTTCTGCTTGTTCCTAAGGGGAAAGAAAGGGAAACTGGTAAAATAGTGATATCCCTTTTCATTGATTTCTTTAACTCATTTTGCTTTTTTATTTCGAGAATGGTGGAGTAAGCACGCATATGCCTCTTTAAAACTTCAGTCCTCGTGTGTATGGGTTATTTTTAATTCTGTCATCTGTTCTCCCCATCACACAG
>CM060320.1:73220641-73240641 GCA_030674155.1 Stramonita haemastoma | reverse complement strand
CTTTGCTAGTTAATCAGTCTCTTTGTTGACTCGTCAGAGAGCTGCCAGGATCGCAGCTATCCTACGAGTTAGAATTAATTGAATCGGTTAGTTGATGTAGTTAACTTAGTCCATCAATTATCAAACCCCATGAGCCAACAGAATACGTACACACCATTTCATCATGGCAGCCCATCTAGAGCTAAGAGATCAAGATACACCATTTTCATTCGTTTATTTATTTCTTGATGTATTCATTCATATACTCTTTTATATGGAGGATATGGAGGATAAAGGAATAAACACTGATATGGGCTTGCTTTACATTAAGTCTCCGTGTGTATGCAATTTAAAAAAAATGTCATCCGTTGCCATCTGCACACAATGGCCTACTCTTTTGAAAAGCGGAACAGGATTTAACGTGTGCGCAAGACGTTCTGCGTGCGTTTGCATATTGGGCCTCGGTTTATAGTCTCACCTGAAGGACTTTTGGGGAGAGTGGAGTCAGCACTGTTTAACGTTAACTCCAGGAGAAAAAATCCTTTAAACGGAAATGGAACCCGGGTCGTCAGATTGCGAGCGCAATGTTCTAACCACTAGGCTATCCTCTCCCCCAACACGCTATGTGACAATTCTGACAGAGCATCTAGAGCTGAGTGATTCATTATATGAATCTATATAATTATTATAGCTCCGCGTCAGTTCCATGGGCGACGTCAGGTGGGTGAAAAGTCGCCATTTTTACCATTTCCCAGGTCACCTTCAAGTGCGGATATGCCAGTGCCTTAGTTCTCGCACAAGATCAAAATATGCACATTTAGGACCATGAATTCATGTCAGTGTTCGGTGGGCTATGGAATCTCAAACGCATCCAACATATACATACTCCCCCGAATGTGGAATGTGGCTACCTTCTTGGTGGGCGAAAAAAAAGTCGCATACACAAAATGTCACCAGTGATGAATCTCGGAGCTTTAGCCTAGAGAGACACAAGAGCATGTTTTCCTCGACTGAAACTGTAAAAAGGTAAACGTAAGGTAAAGTTAAGGTGTCCCATAATCTATGTGGTCGTAGGGGAGCGAGGCATCAGAGACCTCAGCTTCTCTAGGGGCCAGCATGTTGAGGGCGGCGCCCATCTCCTCTCCCTCGCTGCTTTACCCCCCATGACCCTAAAGAGGGCAGGTACCCATTTACAGCTGGGTGAATTGGGGGACTATACTGAAGCCAAGGCGCTCACACGGTCACCCATCCAACTGGTAACCACGCTGGATGCTGTTTAACTTTGACTTGGGGAAAGCGAGTGCTCTGACCACTGAGCTATCCTGCCCCCTGACAGAAACTGTAGATTTTGCTAATTATTCTACCCCACTTTTGACATGGCGGAAGGGGAGGGGGAGATGGGGGACGGGGTGAGTGATGTTCTGTGAGGATGTGTGGTTTGACCTGGCCCTGTCTGTCCAAAGCCAACAGTTGAGGAATTTCACAGGCTGTCAGGCTGGAATGACAACCAGCAGATGTAGCGTCAGTCAGCTTACTTCTGCTGCCTAAAATAAGTGTGTGTGTGTGTGTGTGTATGTATGTGTGTGTGTGTGTGTTTGTAACGGTAGCCAGCCTTTTTTGCAGTATAAAAATGTGTGCGTATGTGCGCGTGTATGCATGTATGCAGATATGTATACGCGTTATATATATATATATATATATATATATATATATATATATATATATATATATACATATATATATAACAGAAAGGACATTGGCCCATGTGATGTCCCATCTCTGCACAGCTTCTCGGGTGTGTACAGCTAGCCAATTAGGATGTGACGTCTAAAAAGAAGCTGCATAAATTCTACCGTTCATCATGAAGGCAAAGAGTATGCAATGGAGGGCTTTCGACCACCACCCAAGGAAACAGAGCATCGCACAATTCGCAGGTGTGTCCGGTAACACAATGCTGCGACAGGGCTCTGATCGCATGGGAGGTAATCTAATTACCACCCCATCACACACACAGACACACACAGACACACACACAGATATAATATATATATATATATATATATATATATATATATAATATATAATATGATATGTATGTATGTATTTTATGTATGTATGTATGTATGTAGTATGTATGTATGTATGTATGTATGTATGTATTATGTATTATGTATGTATGTAGATATTATTATTATGTATATGTATTATGTATATTATCATTTATGTAGATATATAATATAAATATTATATATATATATATATATATAATATATATAATGTTTGTGCGTATGTGTCTGTGTGTATATTTCCTTGCGCAGGTGCGTTTCTGTATATACGTTGGCCTGTCTGTATGCGTACTCTGCCAGTTTATCAGCCTTGCTGGGTATGTGGGTGGATTCTGCTTGATTTGAAGAGAATTCTTTATGCCCATTCCTTAGCCCTAAAGCTGGAAACTGAAAAATGGCGCAGCGCTCACTGACATTTCACCTTGGTATCGAAAATGCTAAACTACCAGGATCTGGTCAATGCTGTCTTCGCAACGAACTGGTTTGTTGTTGTTTTTCAAGTAGCGGATCAGCCTAGTGCTAAATGAGAATAAAGGGGGGGGGGGGGGGGGGGAGAGGGAGAGGTGCTGATGGAAGAAAGAGTTAGACTGATAGACAGACAGACAGCAGAAAGACAGACAGAGGCAGAGAGGACAGAGTGAGAGATTTAGAGAGAGAGGAGAGGGAGAAGAGAGAGGAGAGAGAGAGAGAGAGAGAGAGAGAGAGAGAGAGAGAGAGAGAGAGAGACAGAAGACAGACAGACAGACAGACAGACAGACAGACAGAAGATAGATAGATAGATAGATAGATAGATAGAGATAGATAGATAGATAGATAGATAGATAGATAGATAGATAGGTAGGTAGGTAGGTAGGTAGGTAGGTAGGTAGGTAGGTAGGTAGGTAGAAAGATAGATAGATAGATATATAGATAGATAGATAGATAGATAGATAGATAGATAGATAGATAGATAGATAGATAGATAGATAGATAGATAGATAGATAGATAGATAGATTGATAAATAGATAGAGAGATAGAGAGATAGAGAGATAGAGAGAGAGAGTGAGTGAGAGAGAAAGAGAGAGAGAGAGACAAAGAAAGAGAAACAAAGACAAAAAGACAGACAGACAGAGACAGTGAATCAAACAAGACACACAAACATAAGTACAAACAAACAGAGGAGTAAAAAAAAACAACAACAAAAAACAAACAGTCAAGCAGCAATAGCAGAAGCTGAGGGTGAAGAACTCAGCCCCCTGTCTTCTGTTCCTGGCTGTGTCTCTGGAGGCTGCTCCTTCTAGCATCCCTATAGTGAGGCCTGATCTCACCCCCACCTTCACCTTCACTTCCCTATAAATGCAGCCAGCATCTTTTCTTCCCCTCCCTCCCTCTCGTTCTTCTTCCCAAATTCACCCTTGTCTCTCTCTCTCCCCCATGTCTGAAGTAGTTTCTTCCCCCACCCAGCTCTTTATTAGGGTCGGAGTGAAGTTTCTGCAGACCTGCTAGAGCTGATTGGCTGCGCTGATTTGCATTCGTTAGGTGTCGTCCACTTTAGAGAACAGGCTGGGCAGACGGGTTTTTTCTCCTTATCCACCTCCTCCTCCTCTTTATTCTCCTCCTCCTCATTACCTTTCTCTTATGTGTCTGTTTGAAGGAATATCTTTAGAGATGGGGGGGGGGGGGGGGGGGTCTGAGGGGGTGGAAAAGACAAAGTAGGTACGTGGCCGGCATGTCGACATACACAGGTTTTTCTTCTGACAGACTTAGCTCGTCATGCGTTGACAACCGAAACAAAGAACACTGTTAAACAGAAACAAAGAACACTGTTAAACAGAAACAAAGAACACTGTTAAACAGAAACAAAGAACTGTTGTAAACAGAAACAAAGAACACTGTTAAACAGAAACAAAGAACTGTTGTAAACAGAAACAAAGAACACTGTTAAACAGAAACAAAGAATATTGTTAAACAGAAACAAAGAACACTGTTAAACAGAAACAAAGAACTGTTGTAAACAGAAACAAAGAACACTGTTAAACAGAAACAAAGAATATTGTTAAACAGAAACAAAGAACACTGTTAAACAGAAACAAAGAACTGTTGTAAACAGAAACAAAGAACACTGTTAAACAGAAACAAAGAATATTGTTAAACAGAAACAAAGAACACTGTTAAACAGAAACAAAGAACTGTTGTAAACAGAAACAAAGAACACTGTTAAACAGAAACAAAGAACACTGTTAAACAGAAACAAAGAACACTGTTAAACAGAAACAAAGAATATGTTAAACAGAAACAAAGAACACTGTTAAACAGAAACAAAGAACTGTTGTAAACAGAAACAAAGAACACTGTTAAACAGAAACAAAGAACACTGTTAAACAGAAACAAAGAACACTGTTAAACAGAAACAAAGAACACTGTTAAACAGAAACAAAGAACACTGTTAAACAGAAACAAAGAACACTGTTAAACAGAAACAAAGGACACTGTTAAACAGAAACAAAGAACACTGTTAAACAGAAACAAAGAATATTGTTAAACAGAAACAAAGAACACTGTTAAACAGAAACAAAGAGCACTGTTAAACAGAAACAAAGAACACTGTTAAACAGAAACAAGGAACCTCATTCAGCCAGAACACTCAGCTTGCCATACTTTATCAACTAAAACAAAGATTCCTAACATCTAAAACTTTACTCGGTCAACTGAAAAAGAGCTCTGTCATCTGAAACAAAGAACTCTAATAATCCTATCACGTGAAACAAAAAACTGTCAAAGGTAAACAAAGAGCTCTGTCAAGAGAAACAAAAACTCTGACAACTGAAGCATAAAAAATCCTCTGTCAGCTTAATCGAAGAACTCTTCCAACTGAAATAATGAACCCTGTTGAACAAATACAAAGAATCTTGTTCAACCCCAAACAGAGAACTCACAGTTTAACCAGAGACACAAAGACACCAAGCAGTGCCAGCCTCAGCTGTTTCCTGCTGCAGCCCTGGATGTCAGCCTTGACAGTGTTTGTATCCAGCCACACACACACACACACACACACACACACACACACACACACACACACACCACACACACACACACATGCTCGCGCGCGCACGCACAACACACACACACACAGACATATTCTTTCACATAGATACACACAAACACAAGACACATACAGATCAGACACACAGATACAGATAGACAGACAAAAACGACAGATGAGAGACATACACCACACACAAACACACACATACACTCAAACACACACACACATACACACAAACACACACACACAACACACACACACACACACGCACACACACACACGTCTGATATCACTGTTTGTGGAAGGACGTTAAACTAAAGAACTAACACACACACACACACACACACACACACACACACACACACACACACACACACACACACACACACACACACACACACAGATGCTGATCTGATTCCTTTGTCCCTCCTTTCCCCAGTGCATCAGGCCTGTCAAGCATGAAGGCAGAGGAAGCCAGTTTTTGAGGGAAGTCTCAGCTGCAAGCACTAATTGCATTGTATGGTATTTTAGTTCAGTTTAGTTTTTTCTGTGAGACAATTCTTTAACAACTTGCTTGCAGTACTGGTAAAACTAAAAACAAAATCCGTCGTTGCTCCAAGGTAAAACTATTCTTAGCTGTTATTTCTAAAACTCTTCTTTTTACAGCATACATATACAGACATACACACATGCACACATTTATATATCTAAATATGCATATAATTATATGTGCATATAGTATATATATCCATACATATAATTATACAGTTATGTATATTTTATAGAGAGAGACACAATGAGAGAGACAGAGAGAGACAGAGAGAGAGACAGAGACAGAGAGAGAAAGAGAGACACAGAGAGAGTTTGAGAGAGAGAGGTGAGAGAATGAGACACACAGAGTGACAGAGAGACAGAGCGTTTACAGACTGTAGTAACAGTGATACTTTACATCTTGTCATGGAGAGAGACGGAAGTACAGCAACATCTTTCCATGGAAACATAACAGACAGTAGCAACAGAAGTCAATTCATCGTGACATTGTCAAGAAATGTGTCATTAATCATTAACCAAATTGCAAAAAATAGGGTGCATAACATTGAAGCTGAAAACAAATTACACATTAAAGTTAATCCAACATACAAAATACCACACAAATTCCAAACAGAATATTGTTCATGGACATGATATGCTGTCTGTGAGACAGAGGGACTATCAACGCCTCACTGAAATGTACACACCACGCAGTAAAGGAGCTAGGTGGGTTACATCCATTGGACGGATGTAGAGACAGAGAACAAGAAGGAACGAGTTCTAAGAATGGCCAACCTTAGGAGACAGGTTCCACTGCCTTTCTCCATTCTTACCCTGTTAGTTTCTCAGTCCCTAGGGCCCATAGCCTGACCCGATATTGACCCCATTGTCCTAAATCCGTTACATACCTTTACTTTCTTTCTCTTCAAGCACCACCATCCCCCTCCCTCCCTCCTCCCCCCTCGCCACCCTCCACCGTACCCATCCCCTTCAGGAGTGGGGAAGAGGACCCACAAAGATGCCTTTGCTGATTGGGGGTGTCATTTGCATTCATTAGCTGCCATCCATAATTGTGATCAGGCAGGGAGAGGGGGGGGGAGAGGCTTTTCCCTTGAGGTCTTCCACAAGGGCTCTTTGGGGTAAATGCTGGTTAGGTTGGGGATGGGGCAGACAGACAGACAGACAGACAGACAGACAGGCAGTCAGACAGACAGACAGACAGAGGCAGGCACCGCATTGTATGGAAATGGAAATGCTGGTCCTGACCTGTGGTGATAACAGCCAGGCTGGTCACAGATGTCTGGTCCATTCTGAAAGGTCTGATGGCAAGAAGCAGGAATGGATGGTGGTCTAGAGGTAACGGGCATGTCTAGACAGCGAAAAGTGCGGGTCGAAGTGTGCAATAATTTGAATCCTGTTTGGGCCTAGAAACTTTCCCCTAATCACTAGACCACGAATGGTGGTCTGTGAACTGGTAGTTCGGATATCACGGTAAACCGAGGTCCCGTATGCTACACATACTTATTCAGCGCATGTAAAAGAACCCACGGCATTAAGATCGTTGTCCCTGGCAAAATTATGTAGAAAAAGCCACTCTGATAGGGAAACAAATACATTTGCAGACAGAAAAATAAAAATAAATAATGGTAATGTGTGGCACTCCTCTTGTGGAGATGTGCGCTCTCTGGGAAGCAACCATAACTTCATGCAGAGAAATATGCTTTGACATAAAGTTATCTAATAAACACACACACACACGCATGCGCGCACGCGCGCTCGCACGCACACACACACACACACTCATTCATATATATATATATATATATATATATATATATATATATATATATATATATATATATATATATATATATATATATATATATTCGTTTAGTCACAGATGTCTGGTAACTGTCTGGAGGGTCGGGATGCAAGAAGCAGCGATGTTCCTCATACATTTTGTTGGTTTTCTTGTTAATTCCCTGGTCCTCAGCTAGAGCTGTGAGGTTCACCACATGGAGAGAATTATGTGTATGCGACATTTTTAACTGCCAACCATGAAGGTAGCCACATTCTGACTTCAAGGATGAGTGACAGGTATGCCTGTGCTTCAGTAATCCACCAAATGCTGTCACATGATTTCGCTATTTGTAACGTGAATATTTCATGTTCCTTTGGTGTCTATCAGCGAAATGAATCAAGGTATTGGCAGGTCTGCACTGCACTTGAAATTGACCTAGGAGATTGTAACACTGACCACCTTAGTTCACCTAACGTGGCTGAGGAGACAGACAAAACAGACAGGCAGGCAAACAGACACAGAAAGAGAGAAGATAGGCAGACAGACAGATAGACAGACAAATAAAACTTCAGACTTTCTGACAGTTGTGTTCCAAGGTCAAATTCAAGCGCAGTCAGATAAGTTCAAATTGTAAGAAACAGGCTGAAATCCCACTCGGCATGAAAAAGAACAAACCCAAGTTGGCAGATCAATTCAAATTACCTCCATTTCCCCATATCCTGGATTCGCTTGCGCGTGCACAAGACACCCATGCCCATGCGTGGGTGAGCTTGACTGTCTGTGTGTCTCTTGTGTTGTCTTCATTTTACGTCTGCTCACATATAAGTGTATATTCTGTGTGTGGGTGTGCCTGTCTGTCTGTCTGTCTGTCTGTCTGTCTGTCTGTCTGTCGGTCTGTCTGTCGGACGGTCTATCTATCTATCTATCTATCTATCTATCTATCTATCTATCTATCTATCTATCTATCTATCTATCTATCTATCTATCTATCTATCTATCTATCTTTTAAACGATAATAATGGAATGAACACTCATGTGCTTTTTCATCAATCCCCTCATGTATGCAGTTTTGTAAGTCTTGTCATAGTTGTATGTATTGTATGTATGTATGTATGTATGTATGTATGTATTGTATGTATGTATGTATGTATGTATGTATGTATGTATGTATGTATGTATGTATGTAGGTATGTATAGGTAGGTAGGTAGGTAGGTAGGTAGGTAGGTATGGTATGGTAGGTAGGTAGGTAGGTAGGTATTATGTGTGTGTGTGCTGTGGTGTGTGTGTGTGTTTGCATGCGTGCACGAGCATGTGTGCATATTTGCTTTGCCCAAGTGTCAGTGGGGAGGCTTATAATCCGGATAGGAAGCCAAGAGGCACTGACAAGGAAAGAGGACTTGTTCTTCAAGCCTCAACTTGTCATTAACACGTGGCTGATTTTCTCCATTGTCAGGGACTTTTTGTAGAAATGCTTCCGCTTGTCAGGGACACAAAGGAGAAGCTTCGAGTGGAGCCAATCATCCATTCTTTGTCTCCTTCTTTTTTCTGATTCTTCTGATTCTTCTGATTCTTCTTCTGATTCTTCTTCTGTTTCTTCTTCTGATTCTTCTTCTTGTTCTTTTGTTCTTTCTTTGTTCTTCTTGTTCTTCTTCTTCTTCTTCTTCTTCTTCTTCTCTTCTTCTTCTTCTTCTCTCTTCTTCTTTGCAATTTCTCTCTCTTCTCTTCTTCTTCCAATTTTTCTTCGCAATTCTTCTTCTTCTTCTTCTTCGCAATTCTTCTTCTTCTTCTTCTTCTTCTTCTTCTTCTTTCTTCGCAATTCTTCTTCTTCTTCGCAATTCTTTTGTCCTCTACCCATTGGGTACAATGTGTAGTTCCAGTCTTCTCTTTCACTTATGTCTCAAAGGAAGTTTGCCTGCTGGCCTCAGCTGATAATTACCCGACTACAGGACAGTTATTGCAAGTCTTTTAAAATATGTTCATCAATTTTCTTGTTTCTTGTCTTTTATTTGTTTCAGCATGAGCCTTTCCCCTTTCCTTTCTCTCTATGTATATCACCTTGTCTTTCTCCTTCTAATCGCAACTGAAATCATAACAAAAATGAAGATAAGGCGATTTTTCAAACGAAAACGTGTATGCTCTTTTTGACTTGAATTTTCTTGAACTCTTTAAAATGACGTTAAAAGGCACTGCACTCAAGTTTTCAAGCAATGCGTAACGGGGACATGTTGAATCTCTCAAAGTCCATGTTTTCAAGGAGACACTATTCCTTAGGTGTGGGAGAAAGAGAGAGAGAGAGAGAGAGAGAGAGAGAGAGAGAGAGAGAGAGAGAGAGAGAGGAGAGGAGAGAGAGAGAGAGAGAGAGAGAGAGAGAGAGAGAGAGAGAGAGAGAGACAGACAGACAGACAGACAGACAGACAGACAGACAGACAGACAGACAGACAGACAGACAGACAGACAGACAGACAGAGATAGAGAGAGAGAGCCAGAGACAGACAGGCAGACAGACAGACAGACAGATAGATGAACAGACCGACCGACCGTACTGAATTCGACCGACAAACGTACCGACCAGTTCACAGACAGACAGACAGTACGGACAGCACAACACCACAACACACACTCAAACACTTTCACTAACACACACGACACACACACACAACAGACAACACAAACACACACACACAACACACACACACACACACATCAATAGAGAGAGAAAAAACAGACAGACAGACAGAAAGACAGAAAGGCGGGCCAGACACACAGTCAAAGGAGAAGGATCGAGATAAATGAATCTCAAACCTGCACAACCATGAAGCTCATTAACACCCAAGACACTCTTTTCCAAATTAAACATTTATTTGATCTCATTAATCCACATTATGTCATAAATTTTTGTTATTCAATCATCTTTTTCACACATGGCACATGCGAGTATATTCTTGCCAAATGCACTTGTAAACTGGATTTTTACAAGTGTATAGAACTAATAATTATGAGACGAAAATATCGTATTGATATGGCAGAAAAGAAACTGTCCAGGCTAATTTCGCTATGAAGTCCCAGAGGTTTGAGTAGCTAGGAGAAATGTTATACCTTGTGTTTATTTGTGTCTGTGTTTTTTGTTATTCCTGAGGATCAGTGCCAGAATCTGTTCTTTAGCTGATAGACTCCAAAGCATGGTTTGGTAAATGTGTCTGTTGTTTCTTTTGGGTTGTTGTGGCCAGTTTGTTTGCTGCTATGTTTATTTATTATTTTTGCTTTATGTTTCAGTGCTTTCTGGTGAGCTGGTTGATTGGTGGCGGCTAGGTCTTGTGCGTTTTGGTTCATTATTCCTTGTGCTTCTATCTTTAACTGATACTGTCTGCTATCTATTGTTATTTTCTTGTATCTTCTATTATCTATCTATCTCATTATCTATTATTATGCTATTTCTTATCTATTATCTATTTCTTTTCTGTCTGTCTATCTGTCTATCTGTCTATCTATTATCTATTATCTATCTATCTATCTATCTATCTATCTATCTATCTATCTATCTATCTATCTACTATACGTATCTCTCTTTTAAAACACTCGAACCCAGTGCACCACTCAAGGTCTAGAGGATGGGGGGAGGGGGAGGGGGGGGGAATGGGGGTACAATCGGAGATTGAACCTCACTTTTTAGCATTCTGTTCAGGTATAATACTTCAAGACCTCCAGCCTACTGTGTTTGTCTTAGTGTTTCTCGGTGTCCACTATGGTAGGATTTTGCGTATTCGACCGTTAAAAAAACAACATTAAAGACAGCCGCACTTAGATTTCGGGGATGAAGTCAAAGCACAAAACTAGTGTGCATACTTTTTATAAATGTTGTCGTCTGTAGCTAAAGACACGCAATAGGCCGCTCTTCCGAAAAATGGGAACTTTTTTTTAATGTGTGCGCAAGATCTTTTGAGTGTAGTCACGCACGGACCCTGGTTTATAGTGCACGGACCCTGGTTTATAGTGCAAGGGTCCTGGGTTATAGTGCACGGGACCTGGATTTATAGTGCCGGGACCTGGGTTTATAGTGCACAAGACCTGGGTTTATAGTGCAAGGGTCCTGGGTTTATAGTCTCATCACAAAGACTTTCAGAGTGAGTGCAGTCTGTGCTCATGTTAACTCCTAGAAAAAAAATCTCTCGAATAGATGGTTCGGTGATGACTCAAATCTGGGCTGTCAGATCAGGAGCCCATGGCTCGAAGCCATGAGCATGAGACTATCCTGTCTCCCAATCCATTCACCATCAGAGGGGAAAATACAATCACAACACAGGATCCTATCAGGAGATCAGAGGGGAAAATACAATCACACCAGGATCCTATCAGGATCAGAGGAATAATCCAACAAGCAAGGAGATCCTATCAGGACAGATTTTCTACAAGAACCACACAACTATGATAAACTGGCTGGCATTGTTACGCTATGTGTCCACCTTCATCTGTCTACGCAGCGTAGGTAAACTGGCTGGCGTTGTAACGCTATGTGTCCACTTTAATCTATCTCTCTTACCCCTGAGGGAGTTGTTCCAGTGGGTAGGTAGTGGGTGTGTTAGAGGTCAACAGATAATAATACCATATTTTTTCGATAATTGTTGGGATTTTTAGTGTAGTGTGTTTTCTTTGGCACTATTGTATTCGCATTTCCTCTTGTAAATTGCTGAGTGTTTAGCTCTGTTTTCTTTATTACTTTGATGTTGTTTGTAAAGTTTGGTTGTTGTTTTTTTTCTGATGCTTTTTGCTTGTCTATAACTCACGGGATAGCTAGAGGTCAGAGTACTCGCTTTTCTCAAGTCAAAGTTAAGCAGCCCGAGCGTGGTTACCAGTAGGATGGGTGACCGTTTGTGTGCCTTGGCTTAGTACAGTCCCCCATTCCAACCAGCTGTAATGGGCACTGCACCTCTTTAGGGTCAGGGAAGGTAAAGCAGTGAGGAAGAGGAGATGGGCGCAGCCCTCACATGCTGGCCCCTCGAGAAGTCGAGGTCTCTGATGCCTCGCTTCCCTACGACCACATAGGTTATGGGACATCTTTACTATACTTTTTCAAATACTTTCGACTGTAACTAAAGCCATTTTGCGTCATTTCTATGTCATTAAAGATTTCCAGATAAATGGAAAGATGTGCATATCATGTTACACAAGCTTTTCGTAAACAAAAAGAACAATCATAGTATAAAACATTTGGCCAGAGGTGATTTGTGTACAGAAAAAATCAACCTTGTAGGAACAAATCGAGAGACAAGGAAAGAAAAAATTGACAGCGTTGTGCCTTAGCAAAGCGTATAGAAAAAAATCTGCTACATCTATACCATATCATTCCACATATCATAATAGCACATAGCATACATACATGCATAATAGCATAGATAGCATAGCATGTACATATTGATACATAATGCAGAAAGAACGCAACGTGTGATGTTACACTGTATAAGGCAACGAAACTGAAAGAGTAGAACACAAAACAATACAACACAACACCCACACAGCCCAGCGTAGCGTTCTTGACTTTTATTTCTTATCAATATATCCATCACTTTTTTGACAAAATGAGGGGTGAGAAGAGAGGGGTAGGGGGCAGGGAATTCTGGCCAATGTCTAGCGTGATCCCTTTCCATCCGGCATAAACTGCCCTCATCAGAGAGGGAAAGTCAATAGGACCACAGGAGAGGCTGTCTGATAGATTTTGTGTGTCGTGAAAGACTTCAATTCTTTTTGTAAATTGATCAGAGATCTGTGTGTGGCTGTGTGTGTGTGTGTTGGGGGTGTGTGTGTGTGTGTGTGTGTGTGTGTGTGTGTGTGTCGTGTGTGCGTGTGGTGGTGGTGCGTGCGTGCGTGCGTGCGTGTGTGCATTGGTGGTCTAGAAGTGACGCACTGCCTTGAAAGTGAAAAGTTTTGGGTTTGATCCTTGTTCGTGTTGAAACTTTTCCACCATCAAAAAGACTTGAGTGTTAGTCAGGATCCTAGCCTTTCAGATGAGCAAGATAAACCAAGTTATTTATTTATTTTTATTTATTTATTTATATTGATGAGGATAACAGAATAAGCGATCATGTGCTTTTTTTCATCCGGTCCCCGTGTGTATGAGTTTTAACATCCGGCACACGATGGCTTACTCTTACGAAAAGCGGAACAGATTTAACGTGTGCGCAAGATGTTCTGCGTGCGTTCGCACACGGGGCCTCAGTTTAAAGTCTCATCCGAAGGACTTTTTGGGGAGAGTGGAGTCAGCACTGATGTTAACTCCAGGAGAAAAATTTCCTCGACCGGACTCGAACCGGGTCGTCAAATTGCCAGCGCAATGTTCTGACCACTAGGTTATCCGTCCCAAGTTCCCGTATGCAGCACGCATTAAGTGCGCATACAGAACCCATGGCAACAAGAAACTGATCCCTTGGGATGGGAAAATTATGTACGAAATATCAACACCATTATAGGGCATAACATACACACACACACACACACACACACACAACACACACACACACACACACACAACACACACACACACCAACATACACACACAAAACACACAATATACCGAAGCATAGAAAGCCATCACAACTCAACATGACAATTACATAACAAAAAAAACCTTAGCACTCAACAAACTTCAGTTACACAAAGAACAACATACAGAAACCCTCTTGTTTTTGTCTTCGTTTCATAAACTTTTACTGTTATACGATTTTCTTACACATGCCTCATCCACACGCATTCCTGTGCCTTGATGAAAGCTGACAGTCCAATTAGCCCGCCCGGCTCTCTCACTGCCAGATCCTGTCGCCCCCGCTTGGCCTCTGACGATACAGCGCGCATGAATACAATCACGTTTTCAAAGAGACCACTTCCGGCGGAACAGAGTTGGACAGGGTCAAAGAGAATCAATATGGCGACCACAAGATGGCTGCCGGCGACCTTTGATCTGCCGGCCATTGCTTATCATTGGGGGTCAGTCACCCGTGAAACGGCCTTAAGGGGGGGAGGAAGGAGGGGGAGTAGGAAATGAATTGGAGGATTGGGAGAAAGAAGAAGAGCGTAGGAGGGAAAAGGGTAGGAAGGAGATTACAGGAAAAGAAGGAAGGAGGAAAAGAGGGAAAAAATCAGGGCGATGATTAGGGTGATCGATGATCATGATAATAATGGTGACGGGGATGATGATGACGACGATGATGATGATGGTGGTGATGTGATGATGATGATATGATGATGATGATGATGATGATGATGATGATGATGATGATGATGATGATGAGTGGTGATGGATGATTTGCTGCTGCTGTGCTGATGATGATGATTATCATCATCGTAAGGAGGAGGAGGTGAAAGAGTGGAAGGAGGAGGAGAGGGAAAAGGAAGAGGAGGAGGAAGACAAGGAAAAGAGGAGGAGGAGGAAGAGGAAGACTAAGAATGTGCACAATGGCAAAGAGGAGGAGGGCCTGACAAAGAGGGGAAGATGACAATGACAACGAGGACGAAGAAAAAAACAAAACAAAACAAGAAGACGTGCAACAAGACATTGATGATTTGTCATTTTTGTACTGGTGCTGCTCTTTCTGCTGCTTCTGCTGCTGTAGTTAATTTTGCTGATGACGAATCTTCAATAAGAAAACCGCAAAATCTAGAAACAAAAATTGAAAGGACAGATATTAAGTGATCAATACTGAAAAATAGCAGATTCTAAAGAAGGCAATATCGTTCCAACACAAAGTGACAGTCTTGTTAAAAAAAATAGAAACTTAAAAAATCATCACACGCATCCTTCTGTCTTTTAATCTTTGCAAGCTTGTCACTTGTGTATTGATGTTAGAGCCAAACTTGATGAACGATGTTTTTCGCTCTTTTTGCTTTACTCTCTGTCTGTCTGTCTGTCTGTCTGTCTGTCTGTCTGTCTGTCTGTCTGTCTGTCTGTCTGTCTGTCTGTCTGTCTCTCACATTAGTCTACTTTCGTACAAATGGACATCATCATCATCATCAATATCTTTTTTTTCTTTTTTGATCGTCTCCTTCGTCTCTCCTCTACTTTTTCTTTTGTTTCTCATTATGTGCTTTGGACAATACACTTCAACCCTACAATTCAAGTCATGTTGTTTATAGCTTCGCCGACCACACAGGCCATATCGGGGCTGTCACAGACAATTCGACAGACAGACGAAACACAGACAGGCAAACAGACAGACAGACAGGCAAACAGACAGACAAAGACAGACAGGCAGGCAGGCCATTTACACAAACTACAGTTTCCGTTATCGATCAGATTTCTAAAGTTGCCTGAAAACTGTGCAGGCCTACGTCATTCCTGACATAAGCGCTGAGCTTGCGGTTCTGAAGGAAAGTTCACTTTAATTTAGTGCCACGATAACAAAGCTGTGCCAGAGCTGTTAGCATGACAGGAAATGCGTGTTACCGTCTGCTCCTTGTGTACAACACAGTGCGCTCATCTCATCGACACAGAGAGAACGGAATGTCGGGATGATTTTTTGCTAGATGTTGGCATGGTTGTCTTGAGTGTCATCGTTTTGGTGACTATTATTTGGTTTTTCCTCAGGTGTTTTAACTTAAAGTATTAGATGTATGTCTATTACTTGGATTGAAAAACGAAAAGGTAATAGCTTCTGAACCAAACCAAAAAGATACGGATGTACAAAAACTCCTGTAGTTTCCACAGCCCTGCATTCTGCTTTTGTTTGTGGAGGTTTTAATGAACTTTATATAGTGTTGTTGTGCGTTCCCCAGCTTAACACTCTGGGAGTCACCCGGAATGTGCCAATCTCACTCACTAATCCAATCTGGGAATCTCTGTGAGATTGAAATAGCACACTGAATGAAAAGTTTGCGTGTATGACTGTTTTAAGCCATCTCGCCATAGAAGCAGCCATACTCCGATTTCAGAGGATTATTTTTCTTGAAAGAAGAGTGCAGTTGTTATGTTAACAGCTAGTTATGGCTGAAGGCTATATCAACACAACATTTTATAACATGACAACATGTTAGTGTCGGCCTTGGCAATTAGCTGACATCAATATCTTATACAGCTTTTGGCCTGGGCCTTCATAAATGAAGCTCATAAATTCATCATTCATGACATCTTCTTGGTTTCTGTTCTGTTAGATCTAAGTTTAGCAGTAATGGTATATGCATTTTTTACTATATCTTACATACGTCATTACCAGTTTTGCACCATGTTCTAAACAGAATATAAGTTACTTAACTTGAATTAGTCTTCCTCTGTCCCATGTAAATATTATTCTTGATTTGATCCCTATTCAATAACTGTTAAAATTTCTAAAATCATGAGGAATGTGAATCTTTTCTTTACCATAAACCAACAGATGATTTGATTGAGTGTTTCAATATTTCTTTTGTGTATGACGTCTTTTTTCTAGCTTCATCCAGGAAAAAGTTTTCAGATCAAAGGATTTCTGTATGTGTTACCATCCTGTGTGAAATCTGGAAGGATTAGTACAAGACATTCCGTTATCCAAGTGCATTGTCATTACATACACACTCTGCTCTCTGTCACATTTCCGTGTAAAACTGATAAAAGTCCTGAATCCAGTGGATTCCACAACCATTGATAAAACTCGTTTGACATTAATGGAAACTAAATAAACATCGATATTGCTACGTCATAAGCAAAGCGCTCCCTATTTAAAACATGGCTTCATTTTGACACAGCGTCTGAAAAAACTCTTTGAAGCACTGTGGTAGTGTATTCTGTTCTTCATGTTGCTGATTTTTTCTTGCTAATGTGTGTGCAGACATGATCCATTTTTAAAACAAAGGAAATAAATACAACAGCGACAACAACTGGTCAGCTAAGGGAGGCCTGAAGCAGCAGAGTGCATAGGAACAAGTCCTAACGCCACACTGCATTGCCAGTGGTGCACTTGGCTTCTTCCTTCATGTGAGCCAAACACGGTATGACACTGAACTACTACATGGTGCGGCTATAAGTAATATTGGTTATACCTGGAGGTACCCACAGAGAGAGAGAGACAGACAGAGAGAGAGACAGAGACAGAGAGAGAGAGAGAGAAGAGAGACAGACAGACAGACAGACAGATAGACAGACAGAAACAGAAAGAGCAGGGCAGCCAGCAAATCTAATTGATCACAAAGACAGACAAGGACAGATGGGACACACATACAAACACACTGAAAGCACACGAGTCTATATTTAATCACTGCATTTCACAAGGCTCGTTTTTCTTTGTGAAATGAAAGCCACCTTGCGCTGAGTTTGGCCCCCACATTCTTCCCTGTTCCCTTTTTATGATTCCTGCTTGTTTACCATTCAGCAAAGATGATTTGCAGATCAAAGGCCCCTGTCAAATCGATAGTCATTAAGTGCCCCGGGCAGCGCACAAGAGATCTTGTCAGAGTCCCTTTGCCTGTAAAAAACCCACAGCTTTCTAAAGGCCTTTGCCACACGGCTGTTTGGAGATGGGTTTTTTGAGGGGACAAAACAAGCTTTGGGCTGACGTTTTCTAGGGGAGAGAGAGAGAGAGAGAGAGGGAGAGAGGGAGAGAGAGGAGAGAGAGAGAGAGAGAGAGGAGAGAGAGAGAGAGAGAGAGAGAGAGAGAGGGGAGAGAGAGAAGAGAGAGAGAGAGAGCAAGGGAGAAAAGCTGAAGTGTTTTCACTTGTGCTGTCATCCTTTTTTCTTTATAAGACACAAAGTACACTCTGATAGGAGTTATCTCCCATTCAGAATCTTGATTGTCTGGCACATTTTGTTAAAAAAAAAAACACCAAAAAAACAACCAAGCAAACAATTAAACAAGAAAAAGGTTCTTTGAACCTTTCTGCCCGTAATGTTTCTGTTCTAAAAGAAAAACACCTTAACATTTCCCAAACGATGTTTTGTAAGATGTTAAAATATGTTAGCTATTACACGAAAAAGATTAGCAAATAAGATGAAGTTTAGTCCGTAATTTTCGTTTCCGTTCCCTGTCCAGAGTTGAAAGTGGTCAGCAATGATGAGGTTTTAGTGTAGGCAACCATTTTGGCTCATCATTGAGGTAGTCGCAATCCGACTTTGGTTTAATATTTTATTGATATGACTTACAGAACACTTTCAAATGGTTGCAATCTTTTTCGGAGGTGTGAATTTAAACAGAAACATCTTAAAAATAAAAACAAAACCATTTTATGTCACAGCAGATTTTTCTGCGTGAAATTCGGGCTGCTCTCACGGGGAGAGCGCGTCGCCACAAGTGCAGCGCCTACCCATTATTTTTTTCCCACAGGGATGGTGTCTAAACACGACACCTGTGTGCATGCTGGGTTTTGTTTTATAATTTTGTCATCCGATCCTACCGGCACACTATGGCCTGCTCTTCCGAAAGGCGGAACGGGTTTTTAACGTGTGCGCAAGATGTTCTGCGTGCGTTTGCACATGGGGCATCGGTTTATAGTCTCATCCACCATGAGCTTGTTAGTCCATTTTTTCGTAGGTTTTATTAACATGATGTTGCATGAGGAAGTGACTATTCATAAATATGATTGTGTTTATTGGCATTGTTCGAATGTTTCTGAAAAAACTACGGAATTTGTATTTACGATCCCCGAAGTCGAAATGTGGCTACCTCAGTAATGGTGGGAAAAGGTTACATACACAGATCCTTTCATTGATGAACTTCGGAGCTCTAGCCAAGTAACACGTAATAGGGGCGGATTATTTCCATGCAATCAGTTGAATCTTTGCTTACCTAACACAAAATCAATAAAAAGCTTTAAACCTAAAGGAGGAGTATATCCATGAAACCAGTTCAATCTGCTTACCTAACACAAAATCAATAACAAGCTTTAAGCCTAAGTCCAAAGCGTAGTTATAGGCTCTCACGTTGTACCATGTCCTCGTTTCTGCCATCTGAGATGTTAATGGCTGGGAACACTGTTGAAAGCCTGGTGACAGCTTCTTTCAGATGCTGTCTGATTGTTGCCTCAAAGGCAGCGAATTCACAATGATACAGTGAAGATAGCTTCTGATACAGTGGAATAACGAAAACATAAAACATAGATAATGGAACTTTTAAATGGTATCCAAAAGTGAATTGCAACTACCTTAATTGTGGGCAAAGACAATTGCACATGCAAAGTTTGGCAAGCTATACATGGATAATACAATGCCTTTTACGTTGATAAATGGGTCATAAAAAGAACAAAAACAAAATGCACACTGCTAACTGATTAGTTGACAAATAATTTTATATTGTATGTCAAACAGTAGCGTGTGAAATCAAGTTTTGATTTTACATCATATGCATGTATAAATGTGGATATTTGAAGGTTGTTTAGTTTCTGTTGTTTTCAATATTGTTGTGCATTCACGAACATACGACTACAAATGGTTTACACTTATTTTTAGTGCTAATGCTTGTAATGCATATTTATGCTTTTGTACCAAAAAAACGAATTAAAAAAGTTTTTTTCAAGTTTTGATTTTAAAAGCGTTCATGTGACTGACTAACTTGCCAGAGGTCTACAGTGCCCAATTCAGTTAAAATTGTCTCGTTACGGGGTCAAAGCTTTTGTAAAGAGCCTATGATCCAACTCAGGAGTGGAAGTGT
>CM060320.1:73210641-73215641 GCA_030674155.1 Stramonita haemastoma | reverse complement strand
TTAGAGATTTCTTAAAAAAACATAAATACCATGAAGAGTCAAAAAGATTACGAAACGCCATAAACTCACAGAAACGTCGAGAAAAAAAGAAATATTTCCAAGATTTACTATCTTCCAAACAAAACTCAAAAATCATTTGGAGGGCCATTAATCAAATAACAAACAAACAATCATCTTCCAAATCAAATGTAATCAAAGATGTTACTGCTGAACAACTCAACAATCACTTCATAAACGTTTCTACTAATGTTATAAGCAATGACAATTCAAAATCCAATAACCTAAACACATTAAAACAATACTGCCAAGAAAAGCATATTCCCTCAAAACTCCACATACCATTTATTTCTGTTTTTGAGGTCCATAATTACATGATTCACCTCAAACAGTCAAGGACACGAGGTCTTGATGGAATAGACAGCAGAATTCTAAAACTTTCAGCTCCAGTTATCACAGACACTCTCACATATATATATAACCAATGTCTTGAAAAGAACTATTTTCCCAATGCCTTCAAAACTGCTAAAGTGATCCCCATCTACAAATCTGGTGACACTTCAGATCCCTCAAATTATAGGCCAATCTCTATTATATCCCTTCTTTCAAAACCCCTGGAAAAACATATAAATAAACACTTAGTCAGTCATATAGAAACTAACAACCTACTCCACCCTAATCAGTCAGGATTCAGACAAAATCACTCGTGTCATACTGCACTGACTAGTCTCATAGACAATTGGCTAACAAACATTAATGAAAATAAATTTTGTGGAGTATTATTTGTAGATTTCAAAAAAGCATTTGATACAATTGACCACACACTTCTCATCAGAAAGCTAGACTTGTACAATATATCGTCAAATAGTCTAGAACTACTTGCTTCTTATCTCAAGAACAGACAACAGTGTGTTTCAACAACTACATCCACATCCAATCTAAAACCCATTCATTACGGAGTACCACAGGGATCTATACTAGGACCAATTCTCTTTTCTTTATACATAAATGACCTTCCTCTACATATTGCATCCAAATGTGAACTATTTGCTGATGACACAACCATACATACAAGCCATAATGACATTGACTCTCTTGCAACCATATTACAACAAAGCTGTAATGATCTTGTCAAATGGACAGATCTGAACCACATGTCTATTCACCCCCAAAAAACAAAATGCATGCTTATCACCACCAGACAAAAGCGACAAAATTTACCTCATAATCAGTTTCCAATACATATAAAAAAGGAACCAATCGAACAAACCTCTCATCACAAAGTTCTAGGAGTGACAATTGATGAAAATCTCAGCTGGATCTACCACATATCTCACCTATGCAAATACTTGTCCCAAAGAGTATACCAGTTGACTAAAATTAAACACTTCCTTGACTACCATTCAAGGAAATTATTCTTTCAAGCTTATATACAATCCTCAATAGACTATGCCTCAACCCTATGGGATTCTGCCAGTGCAAACACTATGAAACCCTTATCAAGTCTGTATAAACGTGCTCTCAAACTTATCCTCCTGAAGAAAACAACATTACTTGACGTGGATTATACTCAGTTAAGTATTCTCCCCCTACAACAAAGACTAAAATATAACAAGGGCATCCTGATGTTTAAGATAATGGCAGGAGCTGTCCCCACATCCTTAAGAGATAAGTTCCCAATGAATCGTTCCAGAAATACTGAAAAGCCAAGTATCCCAATCCCAAGAATAGACTTGTTCAAGTCCAGTTTACTATACTCAGGCCCTGTACTGTGGAACTCCCTTCCCGATTCAATTAAACAGCACCAATCATTGTCGACCTTCAAAAATCACCTAATGCACTTGATGCATCAAAACTAATGAACCAGTACTCATCCTGTTGGCTATATATAATTCTCCCCCTTTCTCTCTCTTCTTCTGTGTGTGTGTGTGTGTGTGTGTGTGTGTGTGTGTGTGTGTGTGTGTGTGTGTGTGTGTGTGTGTGTGTGTGTGTTTAAATGTATCTTATATGTATCTTATCTTTGTGCACTTGTAATGATTTCAAAGAGTAAATTTTTAATATTTTTATTTTCATGTCACATTTATCATATAGTATTTCTTTATATATGCATAAGTAAAAGATAGGAGTGTTAAGTGATGATATTATTGTCAGTTGAAAATTGTGCGCAATACTACCTGGCTAAAAATGCACTGTGTACTCTCTCTCTCTCTCTCTCTCTCTCTCTCTCTCTCTCTCTCTCTCTCTCTCTCTCTCTCTCTCTCCTCTCTCTCTCCTCTCTCTCTCTCTCTCTCTCTCTCTCTCTCTCTCTCTCTCTCTCTCGTTGCCTAAACATGTTATCATCCATATTGAGAAATACTTTATTCACTTTTTGTACTATTTAATAATCACGTGTTGAATGCAGTTGATTTTGTATAATTTTTTAATTCTCAAGTAAGCTGAATAATTATGTTCATTATGATTACAAAATGGTTATGAACGCGATTTCTATGACCATAAATACATAATCATAAGATTCAGGTATTAGAATATGTATGTTTTAATATATTATATGCCTTACAGCGGATGGATTCTTTTTGTGTTCCGTTACATGACTTGATTAAAATTAGGCATATATTTCTTTTAAAATAAAGTTTATTGATGACATGAGCGCGAAATTTGTGTGTGTGTGTGTGTGTGTGTGTGTGGTGAGTGTGTTTGGGTGTTGTGTGTGTGTGTGGGGGGGGTGGTGGATAATTGTTTTTATTTGTCGTCTCCCCTTGTATTAAAATATTATGATTTGCATGACTTTTTGTTGTTGTTGTTGATGGGTCCTACCTCAAGTTTTTGATGTCTTGTTCTTGTTTATTTTCTGTTTTAACTTTGCTGCTTGCTTTTGTTTCTTCTTTTTTTATATGAAGTATGAATGTAAAAGAAATGATAATATTGTCACCTGATATGATTGTTTGACTTGTATCATTCTTCTTTTTTCTATGACTAAATTTTTTTTATTTTTTTTAAAGAAAAAAAAACAAAAAAAAAAACTACCACCTCAAGTACATGTGCGCCTGCGGATATGTGCTTATAAATATAAGTGTGAGTAAGTGTGTGTGTGTGTGTATGTGTGTGTGTGTGTGTGTGTGTGTGTGTGTGTATGTGTGTGTGTGTGTGTGTGTGTGTGTGTGTGGGTGTGTGGGTGTGTGTGTGTATGTGTGTGTGTGCATTGTGTGTGTGTGTGTGTGTGTGATTTGTATGTGCATTTGCCTGCGAGCGTGCATGCGTGAGTGAGTTGTATGTATGTATGTATGTATGTATGTATGTATGTATGTATGTATGAATGTATGAATGTATGTATGTATGTATGTATGTGTGTGTGTGTGTGTGTGTGTGTGTGTGTGTGTGTGTGTGTGTGTGTGTGTGTGTGTGTGTGTGTGTGTGTGTGTGTGTGTGTGTGTGTGACCTACGTGTAGGAGTGAGTTTTACGTGTATTATTATCATACTATTATCACTATTGTTGATATTATTCTTATTGTCATCATTATAATCATTGTATTATCTTTAGTTCCTTCTGAGTTCATTTTGTTGTTATGAGTTGTAACAATGTTGTAGCTAAGTATTTTTGGGTGGACTTTTCTTGGTTGCTAAGTTGTTTATTTCATTATGTTTCTTTGGTTGCTCTTTATCTATTAACGCTCTCTTTTCTTTTATAATCAAAATCATTTTATTGTGGCTTCTGATTTTCGTCTTCTGAAAGTGTGCATTTTTATTATCTTATTATGTATAATGTCCGTATTCCTTTATGTTGTTTGGTACTGCATATAGTTTTACTGTTTGGTATCTTTTTATCTTGATGTTTTCCCTGAAAAGGGCGGGGACTGGATGTAAAAAAGCACATGAGTGCTTATCTATTATCCTCGAATAAAAGAATTTTGCCTTGCCTTGCCTTGCCTTGCTCTTCTCTCTCTCTCTCTCTCTCTCTCTCTCTCCTCTCTCTCTCTCTCTCTCTCTCTCTCTCTCTCTCTCTCTCTCTCTCTCTCTCTCTCTCTCTCTCTCTCTCTTTCTGCACACATGGGAATCACTGTAAAACTGATGATATTCTTAAAAAAATGCATATCAGAAGTATTCTTCTTTTTGCATTTTTGTCTTCTAAAAGTACAAGTTCAGTGGCAGTAATGTGATGTTATAAAATGTCACCATTAACAGGTGTTGGAGATTGTGTTGTGGTATAAATATTATTGATACATGTTAACATGTTTGCCACTTTTGTGTACAGCTTATAGCCCACCTGAATGTCTCTGTCTTTGAGATAATAAAGTGTTCAAATTCGAACTTGAACAAACAACTTTCTGGTCAGTGTCTGAGGATCAGAACTGTTGACCCCTTCTGGTGCCCACAGCCTGATGACGCCGTGCGTATGAATACAATCACGTGCACACAGAGACTGCTTCCGGCTATGAAGTGGAGAAAACTGACCGGAATCAATATGGCGAGCACACAGTGTCTGACAGCACCCTTGATGTGTCTGTGCATGCTTGTCAGGGAGGGGAGTCAGCGAGAAGAGAGTAGAAGTACCAGACATGCTAAAAATGAAAGAGAGACTGAGAAGGAGTAGGATTAGTGAAAGAAGAGGAAATAGAGTAACCAGAAGAATAGAACAAAAAGTATCAGGAAAGGAGGAAGAAGATGATGAGGTACAGAGGAAGAATATGATGATGATGATGATGAGATGATGATGATGATGATGATGAGATGATGATGATGATGATGATGATGATGTGATGAAGAATGAAGAGAAGAAGAAAGAAGAGAAGAAGAAGAGAAGAAGAAGAAGAAGAAGAAGAAGAAGAAGAAAGAAGAAGAAGAAGAAGAAGGAAGATTGATAATGAAGAAGAGGAGGAGGAGAAGAAGAAGATAGGGATAGAAAAAAAAGAAAAAGATCATACAAATGTACAGGAGGAGGAGAAAAAAAAGATTTACAAGGAAGATTTGTAAAGAATTAAGAAGAAGAAGAAGAAGAAAAAGAAGAC
>CM060320.1:73183141-73195641 GCA_030674155.1 Stramonita haemastoma | reverse complement strand
CCATTGGCATAGAAAATCGTACATGTTCACAGACAGTCTTGTACTCATTCTTCTAATGAGAAAAAGTAATAAGTAAACCTTGATTTCTATGGGGTTTTATCGTCTGTTTCTGAAAAAAAGTTATATATACATGCACAAATGATTGCAGATACTTTGGTGCTTTGTGAAGACATCATCCTTAAAGGCGGAATGCGGCTACCTTCATTGCAGGAAACTGAGGGAGACGCAACAAATCTCAAAAGAGGCGAACCTTAAAGCTCTAGCCAAGGAACAGAAAATTTTTAAAATATTATATATATAATATATATATATAATGTATAATCATATTTCAAAGAGGAAATACAGAAAGGAAGAATTGCGAAAGAGAACTGCAAACCTGTAACGAAGAAGAAGAAGAAGAAGAAGAAGAAGAAGAGAGAAGAAGAAGAAGAAGAAGAAGAAGAAGAGAAGAAGAAGAAGAAAGATGATAAAGAAGAAGATGACGAAGAAGCAGAAGAAGAAGAACAACAAAAAAAGAAAACAACGACAATACCAATAAGAACAACAGAAACACCAATGGTATAGAGAGCAGAAGGAGCAGCAACAACAAAGTAGAGGACAAGGAAAACCATCCTTTCCCACCCTTCATTCCCTCACGTAGTCAGTCCGCTTTGTCACCCCCCCCACTATCACCCACAATCACACACACACACACACACACACACACAACCACACACACACACACACACACACACACTTATACACACACAACACACACAAACACACACAATTACACACACATACACACACACACATATACACACACAGACACATTTAACACACACACACACACCACACACACACACACACACACACACACACACACACACACACACACACACACACACACACACACACAACTTCACACCCTTCTCCCTCTCTTTCCCAATTTCTACCCTATAACCAAATTTCACAACCCCATCAGGCAAAAAGGAAACTAGAGGAAATAAGAACCCGAATTGGCAGCGGCATCACGTCTTCGTAGACAATGACCCTAGGTGTCCTGTGCGTGTGGGGGAATAGGGGGTCAGTGAGGGGGGTTCCAGACAGCGGAAATGTGGTCATTTGCAGCACTGGACATCGGAAACAGATGCCTGACCCTGTCCTACAGAGAAGTAGGGAGAGAGTGTGTGTGGACAATTGCCAGTGTGTAATTACACGTGCTACTGTCCTTCTGTACTGCCCCCGTGAACTTGCTTACGTGTTTTTTTTCTCTCTCTCTTTTTTGTTTTGTTTGTTCTGGAGTTTGTCCAAGTCTTCTTTGTTTCTGTTACTGTCCGTATGTTTCTGTCTGTCTCTGTTTCTGTTTCTCTTGTTGTCTCTCTCTCTGTCTCTGTATCTCTGTCTTTCTTCTCTCTGTCTCTGTCTCTTTCTATCTCTCTGTCTCTCTGTCTCTTTCTATCTCTCTGTCTCTCTGTCTCTCTCTCTCTCTGCTGTCTCTCTGTGTCTCTGCCTCTTTCTCTGTCTCGTCTCTATTTTTCTCTCTCTGTGTCTCTGACTCTCTGTCGGTCGGTCGGTCGGTCGGTCTGTCGATCTGTCTGTCTGTCTGTCTGTCTGTCTGTCTGTCTGTCTGTCTTCGTCTTCTCTCTCTCTCTCTCTCTCTCTCTCTCTCTCTCTCTCTCTCTCTCTCTCTCTCTCTCTCTCTCTCTCTCTCTCTCTCTCTCTCTCTCTCTCTCTCTCTCTCTCTCTGGCTATGAAGTGTGTGCTATTTAAAAAAAATTCTTTTCTTTCATTCTTTTATTTCGAGGATTAAGGAATAAGCACTTATATGCCTTTTTATATCCAATACCCGCGTGTAGGCAATTTTGTTAATTTTAACATCCGTTCCCACCGACAAACAACACTCTACTCTTCCAAAAAGTAGAACAGGTTTTAACCTGTGCACAAGATGTTCGGCATGCGTGCGCACACGGGATCTCGTTTATAATCTCATGCGAATTATTTTTTTGAGGTAGTGGAGTTGGCACTGGTGGTAACACCAGGGAAATACTCCATTGAACAGGAATCGAACCCTTGTCGGCAGATCACAAGCGCAGTGCATAGCGCTCTAACCACCAGGCTATCCCGTCCCTCTAAAACAGATGTCTGACCCTGATTTACAGAGGAGAGGGAGAGAGGGGGTGTGTGGGCAATCACCACTTTGTAATTATACACGCGTGTCTGCTCTTTTCTGTACTGGTCCTGTGAGATTGTTTACGTGTTTTTTTCGAGGGCTTTTTTGGTCTATTTTTTTGTTCTGAATTGTGTCTAGGTCTGAGACTCTCTGTTACTGTCTGTCCGTCTGTGTATGTTTTTCTTGCTGTTGTCTTCTGACCATTTTCTTCTCTTCTTCTCTGTTCTGCTCTCTCCTCTCTCGCTCTGTCGGGCTGTCTGTCTCTCTCCTCTTCTCTCTGTCTCTGTCTGTCTGTCTGTCTGCTGTCGTCTGTCTGTCTCTTCTGTCTGTCGTCGTCTCTCTCTCTCTCTCTCTCTCTCTCTCTCTCTCTTCTCTCTCTCTCTCTTCTCCGTCTTCTGTCTGTCCCGTCTCTCTCTCTCTCTTCCTCTCTCTCTTCTCTCCTCTCTCTCTCTCCTCTCTCTTCTGCCTGTCTTGTCTGTTATTGTTGCCTCTTTTCTAGTATTAATTTGGATTATATATACAATATCATAATATACTATATCTACATATACAATATCATCATCATAATACATATATATATATATATATATATATATATATATATATATATATATATTCATCATTTGTATAGCGCTATATTTGTAAGAAACAAATCAAAGCGCTTAATATTCATTTTATATCTGTGTTTGCCTCGGTCCCTCGTCTGCCTGTATGTCTTTTTCTCTCCGGCCGTACCTCTGTCTGTCTGTCTGTCTGTCTGTCTGTCTGTCTTGTCTGTCTGTCTGTCTGTCTGTCGTCTGTCTATCGTGTCTGTCTGTCTGTCTGTCTGTCTGTCTGTCTGTCTGTCTGTCTGTCTGTCTTCTCTCTCTCTCTCTCTCTCTCTCTCTCTCTCTCTCTCTCTCTCTCTCTCTCTCTCTCTCTCTCTCTCTCTCTCTCTTGTTTTCTCTTTTTGCCTAATTGCCCCTTTATCTTTGTCTTCCTTTCCCGGTTTTCTGTTCTTTTTTTCCCTTGTCTTTTCCTACCTTTTTTTCTTTTTTTCATTTCTTTTTTGATTATTTTACCTTTCCTTTTTTCTTTTCTTCTGGGGTTCTGTTTTAATTTTTTTCCTTTCATTTTTTTCTCTTTCCACTTTCTATTACTTCTCGTTTTCCCAATTGGCATTGGCTTTTTATTTACTCTCTTTATTTTGTTTATTTTATTTTATTTTACTTCGAGGATAAGAGAATAAACTCATGCGTTATTTTTTCAGTCCAGTCCCTGTGTGTATGCTGCTTTGTAAATTAATTTTTACCATCTGTTCCCACCGGTACACAATGGTCTACTTTTCTGCATGTTGTACTTCAATTTTATATCTGTTCATTTGCAGGTATTCACTCCCTCCTTCCCCTCAAACCGTTAGCATGCCTTCTGTACATTTTGTTGTACGTGGTCTACCGGCATGTGAGGCCTACTTTTCCAAACTGTAGAATAGGTTTTCACGTGTATGCAGGATGCTCTGCGTGCATGCGTGCGCAAACAAGACCTCAGTTTTTAGTCTCATTTTAATGACCAATGGGGGAGCAGAGTCAGGAATGAGGTCAGCTCCATGGGGAATAATCCCTTGAAGAGGATGTCACTGTGCTGGATTAATCCTCGCGTCTTCAGATCGCGAGTTCAACGCTCTAACCACTTGGCTATCCAGCTCCAGAGGTAGGGGTCCTGGGTTTTTAAACATGATGTAGCCAGTATACATACAACCTAAGAACAGGATAGCCTAATGGTCAGAACATTGCGCTGGCAATTTGACGACCCGAGTTCGATTCCCGTTCGAGGGGATTTTTCCCCTGGAGTTAACATCAGTGCTGACTCTACTTTCCCCAAAGGTCTTTCGGATGAGACTGTAAACCGAGGCCCCGTCCCGTGTGCGAACGTACGCAGAACATCTTGCGCACACGTTGAATCCTGTTCTGCTTTTCGTAAGAGTAGGCCATTGTGTGCCGGTGGGAACAGATGACAATATTTACAAAACTGCATACACACGGGGACTGGTTGAAAAAAAACCACGAGTGCTTATCCCTTTATCCTTGATATAAAAGAATAAATGAATAAATAAATAAAATAAAAAGGAAACATCAACTCAGCAGGGGAAAGCCAATGCATCAAGTAAGCTCTTTTTGTCTTTTAGCAGACCCCTCTGCCCCACTGCACTAACTAGGTACCCTGTTTATGCCGGAGAAATGCATTAAGTGAGGCGCCACCACATAATGACTCACATTGCACTAAAGGAGTCGCATTGCACTAAAGGTCGATTTTTAGTTGTGGACATGTTATTACTGTGCCATAAACAGGCCATTCAACACAAAAAAGAAAATCTAAAATTGGTCAATTTCATGCAAGCTATTGTAAATTGAAATGATAGACTGCGGGAAGGAACAAAATGAGAAGTTGACAGGTTTTTCACCGTAATAGATTGTCAGAATGAGGGCTGGGGTGGTTTTTAATCGCTTTTCTCAAGCAACAGGAAACAAAATTACCCTTGATAACTCGGCACAAGGTATAGTAAGGACTAGTCATTTATATTGAAAATAATTGTTTTAAAGATAGTTATTTATTACAAGAAATAATTAAAATATACAATGATATTTTTTCTTATTTTTCTTTCGAAGTTTATGGAATAAGCACTCGTGTGCTTATCATATCCAATCCCTGCGTGTATGCAGTTTTGTCTTTTTTTCATCGGTTCCTATAGCTTAATAAGCATTTAAACAACTCGAAATCAACAACCTGACCCCCACCTGCCTAAAATGCCCCCTGGCGCAAAAGTGGGTCAGGTGCACTGCTACTCCTGGGGTAGGGGAGCGTCATAATGATGGGGAGCCCTAGGGGTAGTGGGTCACTGAAACATGCCATCATGGATGCCGGCTTCTCTCTCCTGTTCCTTGACCCTGACCCTCCAGGGAAATCAGCCCGCTGCCGTCAGCATGGTTTATACATCAGTGGTCAGGGCAGCTCCGTCCTCTGTCCTCAGAGAGAGGGGCACCGTGTGCGGGGAACTCTCTATGAGCTGTAGGCTACTGTAGTTTGTGATACACACTGACCTGGTAGATATACACACTTACCTGGTATATTGTTTTTAGTCATTGAATAGTAGATACATCCGTGAAGCTTCTGGGTTCGTTTCATACAATAGTGTGTTTTGCAGTTTTTGTCCAATGTTGATACGAGTTGATTGATCTTTTACATGCATATGCATAACATTTCACGGAAAGGTGTGCACATAGTTTTATAAGCAAGACTGTAAAGCACTACAGCTCTTGATTGCAGCACACACTTAAAATGTTTTGCGTCATGTTTTAAGAAACAAATGATGTGTGTGTTTTTAAATAAATTTTCGGTATACCTAGTGTTTTTTTGAACTGCCGATGTTTCTGTTATATTCTTTGCATATAAGACAATATTCTTTTCTCTTAGAGGAACTCATTTGCACAGAGGTGATCTCATATGCACAGGAAGCTTGCAAACGCACTCTCGTTTAAGCCCCATATACATACACATACACTGACATGCATGCGTGCTATGTAGCACGACTGCATGCACACACACTTCCAAAGAGAGATAGACAGACAGGCAGACGCTGACAAAATAGACAGAGAAATAGGGACAAAAATGTAATGCAGAAAAAGCATCGTAGTCTGAAATGTGGAAAGTATTAGCTGTTTAGCTGAAGATGTAATGGAAAATTCGACTTCGATGTCACTAGACATTAGCGAAAAAGCACACAGACATGAAAAAATATCAGTGCAGATCAAAGCAATCGATGCTGTGCCACACAAATGATCATTCTACAGAGATGTGTGTCTGTTCCATTCACAACACGCAAACATCATTATCAGCTTTTTTCACTCAGCTGCACTGATGAGAGAGAGAGAGAGAGAGAGAGAGAGAGAGAGAGAGAGAGAAGGAGAGAGAGAGAGAGAGAGAGAGAGAGAGAGAGAGAGAGAGGAGAAACACTTTGAAACACTTTGAAACACTTTGAAACACTTTATTAAGGGATAAGAATAAGCACACATAATGGCTTTTTTACATCCAGCCTCAATCAAAGAAAATCATACCAATGAAACAAATCGACTGCAAATTTATGGAAAAGAAGAGAGAGAGAGAGAGAGAGAGAGAGAGAGAGAGAGAGAGAGAAGAGAGAGAGAGAGAGAGAGAGAGAGAGAGAGAGAGACAGACAGACAGACAGACAGACAGACAGACAGACAGACAGACAGACAGACAGACAGACAGACAGACAGACAGACAGACAGGCAGGCAGAGGACTTGCAAGAAACAGGAGATGGGAAAGGGGTTGGTTGAAAGATGGCGATTTCTTATCGTCCATAAAGTGTGCTTACAATTACTTTACACTGTGTACAGTACAGATTTCCTTTGTAAACCTGGTTTTAGAAGAATTGTGGACCTTCAGCAAACACAGACAAGTTTCTGTTGAAGATCAAAGCAATCGATGCTGTGCTACACAAATGATTATTCCACAGTGAACTGTGCTTGTTCCACCACAACAGGCAAACTGCATCATCAGCTGTTCTCTCTGCTGCACTGCAGGGACTGAGGGAGAGGTGGGGGGGGGAAGGCCAAGGCCAGACAGGAGCTGGGAGAAAAGGAGGGGGGGGGGGGGTCAAGATGTCTTATGGTCTATTCCACACTAGGAGTCGGATTTCACCAACAAAAGAATGCAAGTGAACATTTTTGGGGTGTAAGGGGTCTTAACACTTGGTCTCCCTATGTTAAGGTATAGCAGCATGGAGCTTGTTTACCAAGTGGATGGGTGACTGTTTGCGTGCTTTAGAATCAGTACAGTTCAATTCTCTGACTCTGAGTTCACTCAACTGGAAATAGGTGCCTTCCCTCTTTAGGTTCAGCGAAGTTAAACAGTGAGGGAGAGGAGATGGGCGCCGCCCTTAGTATGTATGCCCTTAGAGAATATGAGGTCTCTGACGCCTTCGACGACAAAGGTTATGGGCCGGGTTTGCCTTTAGGGGGTGGTGGATAGTTTCACTGAATTGTAATGGACATAAACCGAAAAAAGCACACAAATTAACTTAATCATGAGTGAACATACGAACAAAAAGTGTACATACAGACAAGCTTCTATTGCAGGTCACAGAAATGGGTATTGTCTTGCACATTGCTCGTTCCGTAGTAGTGTGTGTCCACTCCATCACTACAGGCAAGCTTCACTATCAGATGTTTCACTCTGCAGCAGCGCAGTGATACAGGGAGAAAGAGACAGACTTGGTGAGACAGAAGATGAAAAAAAGAGAAGAGAAGGTTCGAGGTTTTACATGGTCCACTAGACAGTAGAAGTGTGATTGCAGATTACACAGAATGCAAACATTTTGGGGGGTAGGGGGGGCAGGTAAGGTAAAAAGAAAAAAGGTGTCCCATTACCTATGTGGTCATAGGAAAGCAAGGCATCAGAGACCTCAGCTTCTCTAGGGGCCAGCATTTTGAGGGTGGCCCCCCATCTCCTCTCCCTCACTCTTTTACCTTCCCTGACCCTAAAGAGAGCAGGTATCCATTTACAGCTAGATGGACTGGGGAAACTGTACTGAAGCCAAGGTGCACAAACGGTCACCCATCCACTTGGTAACCACGCTCGATGCTGCTAAACCATAGCTTGGGGAAAGTGAGTGTTCAGACCACTGAGCTATCCCACCCCGAGATGGGAGGGGGTAGTGGTTTTACTTAATTGTGAATGAACATTCAACACAAAGCACACAAACACAGACACATTTTTATTGCAGATCAAAGCAATCGATGCAAGCTACACAAATAATCATTCTACAGCGCTGTGTGCCCGTTCCATCCCAACACGCAAGCTTCGTTATCTGATTTTTCACTTTGCTGCACTCCTCTCAGCGAGGCAGAGGGAGAGCTTGGGGGGGGGGGGGGGGGACAGGAGGTGGGGAAAAGGAAAATGAGGATGGTGATTTCTTGTGGGCCATTAGGTGTGCCTCCAACTTCTGTGCATTGTGTACAGTCCAGTTTTCCTTTGCAAACAGGGCTAGGAACTAGAGTTGACCCTCATTTTTCAGATACAGCAGAATGAAATCTAAGGCAAACAGATAGTATCACAAGCTGTGTTCCTTTTCTAGAACATTGTGTCTATGTCAACTTTTTTCAGACAAAAGTGTGCTTTTTGTAGGTCCTGTATGATTTTCAGAAAAAAAAGAAACTGCATAGAAACATTCAGAAAATTGGGTGGAGGGTGGGGGGAGAGAGGGGGAGGTTGGGGAGAGAGGGGGAGGAGGGGGGATAATTCAACTTAATTGTGAATGTATCTTTGGGGGGAGAGGGGGAGGAGGGGGGATAATTCAACTTAATTGTGAATGTACCTTAACAAAAAAAGCATACAAGCACATGCAAATACCTATCGCAGATCAAAGCCAGTGACTGTGTGCTGCAGAATGGTCATTCTACAATAACTGTGTGTTTCGTCACAACACGCAGGCGCTAGGCAGAATTATTAGCTTTTCCACTCAGCTGCACAGCAGTCACAGAGGGAGAGAGAAGACTGGGGAAAGATGGGGGATGGGCAAGGGAGAAAGCAAAACAAGGTCAGTGGCTTCTCATGGTGTGTTAGGCGTGCTTTCACTTCAGTTGGTAGAGTAAAGCATCTTTTGTAACAGGCACAATGGAGGAAAAGTTGTTTCCCTTTTTTCAGACACAGCAGAAAAAGAGCGGTAGAAAAAGTGTCACAAACTATGTTCTTGCTAAGGGCAGGGTGTCTGTCACAATTTCTTGTCAGTAAAAATGTACTTTTTAAACACAGGAAATGTCAGATTTCAGAGGCAAGCCACATACAAGGTACCTGTTTTTGCTTTTTACACACCACTGCACCGCTGTGAAAGGGAGAAGAAAAACTGGAGAGAGGTAAAAGGGGAAAGTGGGGGGAGAGGGGTTAAAGATTCCTCATAGTTGTTAGACAGTAGGATGAGCCAGATTTCAAAAGCAAGGCGAATATACAAAAACATGATTTAAAGTTCGGGATTTTTAAAGAGGGTTGGGGTGGGGGAGTGAGGAGGGTGATGGGTGTGTGTGTGTGCTAATTTCACTTAATAGTGGATGGACATCAACCAAAAATCACACAAGCACCAGTGATTCTCTAGTGCAGATCAAAGCCATCAATAACGTACCGCTCCATGATCTTTCTTTACTGGTGTGTGTCTGTTCCATCACAACACACTGGCAACGTCACCAGCTTTTCCACTGGCTGCACTGTTGGGAAAGTAGGATACTGAAGACTTCGGGGAATGTGAGATGAGTAAGAAGAAGAAAAATAAAGTTCGTGGTTTCCCATGCTCATCAATCAATCAAATTTTTATTTCAGATGGTACATTGAATAAGCAGCGATCTGCTTTTTCCATCAAGCCATCTATCTAAAGAAAAGAAAGAAAAAAATCAAACAATAGCAAAAATGAAATCCAAAACAAAACAAAAAACCAACAAAAAACAAAGCAGAAATCCTAGCAACAATAAGCCAACCAAGCTCTGTTAGGTGTGCTTCCTCTGTGCTTGTCGGCTAAAAATCTCTCTTGTAAAGAGATTGTAACAGAAGAGTTGACCACATTTTCTTTCAGAGAGTGCGGAAGGGAGAGAAAGAGACAAAAAAGCGTCACAGACTGTGGTTGCCAAGAGCATGTGATATACACTTGTTGTCAGCCAAACTATGCTTTACACACACAGCACACACACACACACACACACACACACACACACACACACACACACACACACACACACACACACACACATACACACACACGATGAGACACGCATAAAATGGAGCTGCATTATTACCTTCTCAACATGGCTGCATTGCTACAGAAGAGGAAGGAATGGAATAGAGGAGACGAGAAATAGAAAGGTGAAGGGGGGAAAAAGGTTAGAGGCTTTTCTAGTTCCACTAGGCAATAAGATGACATTTCAGCAACAGCAAAATGTTGACAAACATAATCTGAAGTTCGAATCATTTTCTTTTGACCTGCATGGATGAGTAATTTAACTTAATACTGAATGAAAATGCACCAATGTAAACACAAGCACTGTAGTGAAGATCAAAGCACTGGATGATGTGCCACACAAAAAGCATTCCCAGTGATTTGTGCTTGTTCCATCACAGCACGCAAACCTCATCATCAGCTTTTTCACTCTGCTGCACTGCTGTGATAGAGAGAGAGAGGGAGAGAGAGAGGGAGAAGTAGGGGGAGATGTGAAATAGGAGAGGGGGCTGAAAGAAAGGTCAAGGTCTTTCTTTACGGTCCATTAAATGTGCTTCCTGTACACTGGGCAGGGAAAAACGAGCTTTGTGAATGAGGTCTTTGGGATGGAGAACATCGATCCCTGTTTATTTTAGACACAGTGAAAGAGAAGAACAAACAGAAAGGCGGGTAAGTTAGGACACAGAAACATAAACATTGTTTTGAAAAAAAGTTCTTTATATATACACTAACAATTTTACCCAGAAAGGGTGTATTGCTTCTTTTTGTATGCTCGCGAATTCTTACTTATAATACAAGGTGCTATATTTTACAAGCGAATAATGCATATGATTTCATGGCCTTGATTCTGATAATTATAGCATATCAGCAACATTACACAACAAACAAAAAATACAAGGGAGGAAACTGAATCAAACGCTTTCTAGTGGAACAGATACCCAAGTTTCCAAACTTCAATTATTTTACGCTCTAAACCTTAAAATGATCGAACAGTTCATAAAAATTGAAAATGATTCAACAAGCATTTTGCAAAAAAAAATAATAATAAATAAATATATTAAAAAATATATATATATATATATATATAGAAAGGGCATGAATAATGTTTTTATTTATAAAGGAAAGTCTACATTAATGAAACTGATATTAATAAATGCACAAGATAGCTGAAATTTCTTGTGTTCTGCAAATTGATGTATCACTCCTTATTTCTGTACTTGATCTATGTTGAATTTCTGTGGATAAAAAATATTGGAGGTTAACTTTGCAACACAGAGACCATGAAAAATATCTCATGCAAAATACATGTTTAATACTAAATCGTCGAACATAAGAAAAATATTAAGCACTATAGAATAGTGAGAATTTTCTTCTTTTAACTGCATTCTTTAAGCGTATCTGAATAGCTCAGAATATTTGTTATATGGTACTGTGTTATCCTTTGTGATTTAAGTAACTTTGATTTCAAGAGTGTAAAATAAACGTGTAAAATTCTTTTAGAAGGATTGAGGCAGAAATTAGTCTCTGAAATATATTTTAGACAAGCTCAAGAAAACGAAAACATCGGTGACATGCAGCCATATCTCCAAATATATTATTTTGACATGATTATTAAACTATGCAGCATATAAGAAAGTAAGATACATATTTCAAGAGAAGTGGTTTAAAGTCAATGAATAAATAAATTAATCAAGTAGCAAATAAATGTATCAATAAACAAATAAGGTAAAGGAAGGCTCTTTGATTTAAAAGTGTACAGATTTTTTTTTTACCAATATCCGCCTTACAACCTGGCCTTAAAAACATACATACATAAGACAATATATAAAGCAAAGAGACGACAGGACTGATGTGTGTTGAATTCAAGAGAGCAAGGGGGAACAGGTCAAAGAGTTGAGGAGTATTAGAACAGTTAGCGCTGTCCTTAAACACAGATGCTTTTAACACAGATGCTTTAGAGAGAAGACATACCCAGCTGTCAACTGAACATTATTGATTTTTCCAGCTCATTCTATATTCCCAGTACTTCTAAGTGCAGAGTATCACTATTGTCATCACATTCCCAAACGTTCAATAAATCAACGCTTTGAACCCTAGCACCCTTCCTCCACAACAAACATCGCTTCACAACAACAACAGCCCTCAACCTCCCCTTACCCTGATGCAACTTATGTCTGCTAGATCATGTAGATCGTCTCATCATGATCCTCATGTAGATCCTCAGTCACCATGATCCTCATGTGGATCCTCTCATCATGATCCTCATGTAGATCCTCAGTCACCATGATCCTCATGTAGATCCTCATCCGCCATGATCCTCATGTAGATCCTCATCCGCCATGATCCTCATGTAGATCCTCATCCGCCATGATCCTCATGTAGATCCTCAGCAGCCATGATCCTCATGTAGATCCTCAACAGCCATGATCCTCATGTAGATCCTGTCATTATAATCCTCATGTAGATCCTCAGTCACCATGATCCAGTTTTGACAGAGACGGATACTGGCAGACAGCCCCTCCTTAAAGCTGAAACAGGAACTTTCTCACCCTATATCCTTCTTTGTCCCGGCTTTACTCCCCCCTCCA
>CM060320.1:73148141-73178141 GCA_030674155.1 Stramonita haemastoma | reverse complement strand
TCTTCTCTCTCTCTCTCTCTCTCTCTCTCTCTCTCTCTCTCTCTCTTCTCTCTCTCTCTCTCTCGGTCCCTTTCTTTCTGTCTCTTCCTCCGGGCCAACATTTTTTCCCTAAAGATTCTGTGCTAGAATGTCTCGTTCTCGTTCGACAGTCTTTGAATGTGTGTATTTGAAAGGGGGTGACCTCTGTATGTATGTGTGTGTGTGTGTGTGTTTGTGTGTGGTGTGTGTGTGTGTGTGTGTGTGTGTGTGTGTGTGTGTGTGTGCATGTGCGTGTGTGTGTGTTGTGTGTGTGTGTGTGTGTGTGTGTGTGTGTGTGTGTGTGTGTGTATGTGTGTGCTGTATGTCTGTTCGTCTGAGTGTGATTACGTTATCTATGACTTTCTTGCTCCCCCCCTGCCCTCCCTCATTGTCACTCAGTCCTATTTTCCTCTAAATTCATTCTTGGTCAGTTTTTTTTTTGTGAAACAACCACTTGCCATTACTCTTTTAGTATTATTGCATTGGGTGTATTAATTATTGTGCTGTGTTTATTACATTTAATTATTGCATACTAGTGTATTGCAATGTGTTGTATTGTATCATATTGATTTTCACAGCCGATTTCTCTGCATGAAATTTGATTTCGGGTGGTGGCGTGCCACCTTTTGCTGTGTTTCCTACCAACAGATGTATTCACCTTCCTTATGTTTGTGGTGTCAACCTGCAAAATCCTCTTCCCCGCCTCTTCATCATCTTTATCATCTAACATTGTCGTGGGTGACATCTTTCGTTGCCAATGCTGTCTATCCCAAACCATCATTCGGTGATGTAGAAGCCATTGAGCCCCCCACCTCCACCCTGTCTCCTCTTTTTCATTACCTAACACCCCCCCCCCCTCTTCATTCTACCTACCCCTTCACCATTCTTTTCATTTAACATATTCGTCGGTGACATCTTTCGTTGCTCATGTTGCATATTCCAAACCATCATTCGGTGATGTAGAAGCCATAGACCCCCTGATGTCTTTTCTTTATTCAATACATAAACACCACCCTCACCATTCTCCCTACCTCTTCACCATCCTCTTCATCTTAATTTTTGTCAGTGTCATCTTTCATTGCTAGGTTTGTCTGTGGGTAAAAAAAACCCACCCAATTCTGGGGAGGGAGAAGCCAGTCATTGAGCGGAGTGGAAACGCTGGATCAGGAAATTTAATTTAGGGGCCAAAGCCCTGCCCGCTAACAGTGATGAAGGAGGCGGGGTCCAATAATACCAGGGTGGGCTGATCATGAAATGGAGATGCTTTTTGTTCACGTCCATGCCGCTGAATTGCCCGGTAGGGGAGTATTGTGTGAGACAGCCATTGTAGATTTGAAGCGATGGAGTTTTAAATACGAGGCTAGTTTCATAAAGTGATCACTTTTCCGGAGCTTACATTAGGTCTGGGGACGGTGTAGCTTAGTGGTCAGAGCACTCGCTTTCCCCCAGTCAAGGTTTAAGCGGTATCCAGCGTGGTTACCAATTCGATGGGTGACCGTATGCACGCATTGGCTTTAGTACAGTCCCCCAGCCAATCCAGCTGTAAATGGGTACCTGCCGTCTCTAGGGTCAGGGAAGGTAAAGCAGCGAGAGAAAGGAGATGGGCGCCGCCTTTAGGTTATTTTTAACGGAGACAAGTAAAAAAAAAAAAAAAAACTATTACCTTACTTTCTCATGTACTCATTGTCTGAGTTAATTGTTTTTCTTAGTGTCTGAATCAAGCCATCTGCCTTTTGAAGTCTTTTGCAGAAAATCTCTTAGTTTATAACTATATCCCTGCAATTCTCTCTTTAGAATTACGTGCCTGTTTGTTTCCATACCTATTTAGGATTGTCTGTGTTTCGGGTTATTTTATTTTATTTTTTACTCATATGTATTGTGTGACTACAAGTTTATAACCCAGCTGTTGAGGTCTAGGCTTCCTCAGAGCAAAACAAAACTGCATCATCATAATTTGATGATCATTATCAGTTTTTTCTTGCTGCTTTAGAAGTTCTATTTATTATTTATTTGTTCTTTTCTTTCCACGATAACGGAATACGCTCTCATGTGCTTCTCTACATTCAGTCCCTGTGTGTATGTAGTTTAGTAAATCATCAGTTCCCTCCAGTACAGGGTCGTACACTTCCGAAAAGTGAAACGGGTTTTAACGAGTGCTTAAGATATTCTACATGCGTTGTCCTTCGGGACCTCAGTTTATAGTCTCATCCAAAGGACTTTTGATTCCTGATCCATGTGCATTTTTCACGAGGGCAGTTGTTAATTTGCTACTGGGTTTTGCCAGACACTCTCTTGTCATCCTGGTCGTGGACTTGTCAGCATACTATAGATAAATACTATTTGTATTTCAGAACGGTACCAGAAAACTAACTTGGGACAATCACAACACCGCACCTCATGCGGGCAACAAGTCACAACACCGCCTACCCTCATGGCGGGCAACAAAGTCACACACACCCCATGGCGGCACAAGTCACACACCGCCACCCTCATGGCGGGCAACAAAGTCACAACACCGCTACCCTCATGGCGGGCAACAAAGTCACAACACCGCCACCCTCATGGCGGGCAACAAAGTCACAACACCGCTACCCTCATGGCGGGCAACAAAGTCACAACACCGCACCCTCATGGCGGGCAACAAAGTCACAACACCGCTACCCTCATGGCGGGCAACAATGGCCACATCTGCGCTTGGTGAACCTCGGATCTCTAGCCGAGGAACAGACACAAACAAACAACAACAACAAATCTTCAGAGACAAAACCAAACCAAGGAGTCCCTGCTTCCCAGACTTTGGTAGATCCTGTTCCTGGAGCCTGAAGGCAGAGGGTGGAGGAGTTTCTGCCCCAATGACCCATGGACAAAGCCAAGTGTTCATCATGCCCTCACGAACACCGGACTGATGAAGCAGAAGGAAGCCATCAGCCTTTCCCCTTACACAGCTACTGCTTCCACTTCACCACTTGTACCCACTAAACTCTCTCTCTCTCTCTCTCTCTCTCTCTCTCTCTCTCTCTCTCTCTCGTGGCAGAGCACTGAAGTGGAAACATATCGAGAATACAGTTTGCATGATAGCGAAAGAAAACAAGGACAAATGACTGTCACGTGGTCTTTGTATGTTAACCCCCCCCACTATCTTGTTCAAGTCATAGAGGTTTTCTCATCTTATACTTGCATTCTTTTTCATAAAAGAATCCATTCATTTACTTCTGAATTAACAACAATATTTCTCGAAGTCGGAATGAATTTGCGAAAATGGTAGCACACGCAAACTCTGATCATTGTTTGCATGAAAGAACGGAATATATCCTTGCAAAAGAACATACAATAAAAAAAAAATGGAAATGATTGCAACGATTTACTAAAAACCTAAACAAACAATGACATAAAAAGAATAACAGGAACGCTAAAAGTATAAACCAAATATAATGCCCACTAAAAGTGGACATGAAAGGAAAAACAGCTCAAAGAAATTTAGAATAAGAATGGACAAGAAAAGGAACTGCATGAACAACTTCAGCAATAAAGAGGAAAGTAAAAAAGAAAAATCGGATATAAAATCACTCATTACAACTTTTTCTTTCACTGAGTTTTATCAAAATACCAGCGCCAAAATTTTCGGACCTTCCCCTTGTCATACAGAATGTCGTCATCAGCCATTTTCCGCGTGGGGAAGCCGGGTACCCCACCCTCAGAAAATTCTGTGCCAGATATTAACTCTTTTATACCCCTGTCTTTGTGTCTACTCTATTTTCTTTTGACCGCGATTCATTCTCTGTGTCTTGATGTTTTTATGCATTGTTGCAGTTCTGTTGCATTGCGATGGTTCTGAGAGATAAAAAATAGTTATTTTTATGCATTGTTGCAGTTCTGTTGCATTGCGATGGTTCTGAGAGATAAAAAATAGTTTGGGAAACTGCGAAACAACAATTTTGGGGAAGACAGTTGTCGCTTGCCATTCTGCATTAGCTCTTTGACATGGTAATGGTGCTACAGGGCTGAAGCCACAAGCGAACAATCTTAACTATCTATATTTAAAAATGCAAAGTGTCGCACAATTTACAGGTGTCTCCCAAAATAGTAGCACTAGTGACAAGGATGCATGGGAGGTAATCTAAATTAATTCCCCTGTGGCACTAAGTCTCGCACACTAGATCTAGTATACAAACAATTGCGTTATTAGCACTCTCTCTCCGACTCTCTCTTACACACACACACACACACACACACACACACACACACACACACACACACACATATATATATATATATATATATATATATATATATATATATATATATATATATATATATATATATATATATATATATATGCATGCACATGCGCCCAGCTACAACTTCATTCCCAGAAACACGGAAACAAATGTCTCCCATGCAGAAATCCGATGCGTTAAGTGTGACTTGTCAGACCGCTTAACGGTAGCGCAATGCATTTTTGCTCATATGACATAAACATAATTCGCTGTTCTGAGCGTTAGACGAAGAAAAAGAAAAACATTCCATCAATAACATTCTACCTGCAACATCCTCTTACCTAGATGCCAAAGCAAACTACGGACGAGTGTATATACATGAGGGACACAAGGACTTGGCACAAGTTTTGCTACGCACCAGTATAAACCCATACATCCCACAGTAGAGCTTCCATGTGTCTGGTTGTGATGTAAACTAATTCCACACTAATGGCTCAGACACCAGAGCGGGAAAGTCAACACCCACAGGATTAAAACTTTCTTTGCACAAGAAGTATTTGCCCAGCCTCTGGAGAGACAAAAAAGAAATGAACGTGACAGAAGTAGGACATAATATAACCGAGAAAAGAAGGAAGTGAGAGAGAGAGAGACAGAGACAGAGAGACAGAGAGACAGAGACGCAGTTAGACAGAGACATAGAGAGAGAGACAGCGACAGAGGAACAGAGATATAGAGAGAGAAGCAGGCTGACAGATAAATATAATAAACACTTTCTTTAAAAGCAAGAAAAGAAGACAAACTCTACTTTCTTTCTCCTTAGACTTAACAATAAATAAAAAGTCAAAAACATTGAACATAAAAAAACACAATACACACAGCACACAAAACAAACATAAAAATCATTAATACCAGCATGTAAGTACATTCATAAATATGTAGACTGGAACAGTCATACTTAAAATGAGACAAAAAGCCACTAGATCTACATCAAGACAAACCAGCAAACTAGAAACAACAATATATATATCTGCATTTGTTACTACCACATTCAACCATTGCCATCATTCCAACAAGGTACATAGAAATAAAAACCCAGGATGACACCCATCAGGTTCAGCAGACATAGATGCTCAAACACCCATCCTCTTCACAGTTAAAACTCCAGAGTTTCTTCAGCCCACACCCATCTACGTCAGCCTCTCTTCTCCCCTCATCCCTGACGCTGTACTGTCCCCACCTCTCCGCCATCTTTTGTCGTCTGCCCCGGAGACGGTGTCATCTTGAATTGCTGAGGTCTCTGTCCCACCCCGCCATTGTGCCAGACAGGGGGTCACTGAGCTGAGTGGAAATGTTGCAAGATGAGAACAATTTAATTTGGGAACCTGATCGTGCCTGCCGGCAGAGATAAAGTCGTTGGTCTGACAACATGTCGTCTGGTAGGGGGGGGGGGGGGGGGGGGGAGAGTAGAAGGTGGGACTCTTTGTCGTTGTTCTGGCACAGAAACATGGCTTTCAACTTTGGTAACTAACAGTCATGTGCCATGGAAATGTACTTGGAAATGTATCCTAAGTGTGACCAAGTAGATATTGTGGTTTTGTGATGTGATTATATTGATGCCCCTGTGGAGAGTTCAAATGTAGGGGCTGTGGGATGGAAGCTTAGCATCCAGAAAGAGCAGGGTATACTCTAGACAGGTGCCTGTGTTTATTGTTTCTGCTTTGTAGTTTGTTTCTCAAGCCCTTTTGATATAGCAATATTACAGCTTTCTTAACAAGATCTAAGGAAATCAATTCCGTTCAAAGTATCGCTATCAAATTTTGGGCTTGCTGATTTAATGATAATTTAGGGAGATGTGTCTCTACTTGTCACATTACTTTGGGGCTAAGGCCAGTTGCATGCTAATGGCGGTATCGAACCGAAAGATTCTAAGACCATATTTGATTTCAGATATGACGGTCGTTACCCATCATAACAGTAACAGTTTTGGCAGGGCTGTGTCTGAAAGTTAACGTTACTGAACTTAGGAAAACTTTTCTTGCTGCAACAAATAGTATAGTCTACTGAACACATTTTGAACATGGATATTGCTTTATTACCAAACGTTATGAAACAATGCCCAGACAATCATTACTGTCATGTGTAGTGAACTGTAAAATCCTATTTGACGTGATGTGGATTACAAATCAGAAAGTTTTCACTTCCTAGACTAGAAAACTTCTTAGCAGACCAAGACAAGACCTCATTACATACCTATACACCCAAGTTACCAAAAGCTCCTCCAATGTTGTCCTTACAGAAGCAGGGGTACCAGACCACAGGAAAGCCGGTAATCCCCTGTTTTCTTGCACAACACTTCCTTCCTTCCCCTCCTGAGGTAAGCCTATTCCCCCTTTCACAGCAGAGCAGTGAAGCGAAAAACCAGCACAATGCAGTTTGCAGAATCCTCCTCATAAACTGCCCCCACACATAACAGTTCTGCTTGATTAGCCAACCATGTCTCGTCAAATGCTGCTGATTTATGGTTCCTCTATGGATTTTTCCAGGATTTTATTTTCTTTTCCCCTCTCAGAGGTTTTCTTCTCCTGACAAATAAACGAGGTACTAAAATACCAAATTTTGTCACAGTAAGATGAAAAATATGGCCCAAAAATGAAAGAAAAAAAAGATGGTTGAAGAAGAGGTTAAGGAGATGAATACAAAAGGAGGTAGGAAAAGAGAGAGAGCAGAGACAGAGGAGAGAGAGAGAGAGAGAGAGAGAGAGAGAGAAGAGAGAGAGAGAGAGAGAGAGAGAGAGAGAGAGAGAGAGAGAGAGAGAGAGAGAGAGAGAGAGAGAGGAGGAGAGAGGAACAGCGGCAGCGGCAGAAGAAAAAGAAAATAAGAAGGAAGTAAAGAAAGAAACAGGAAACAAAGGAACAAATAAAGAAAGAAATAAAGACGGTAACAACAAAGAGTATAAGATAAAGAAAGAAAGAAAGAAAAGAAAGAAAGAAAGACAGACAAAAAGAAGAAAGACGAAGAAAGAAAGAAAGAAAGAAAAAAAAAAAAAGAAAGAAACAAGAAAGAAAAGTCAATCAAGTAATAAAAAAGAAGAGAGAATGAGGAAGAAAAACATGGAGAAAGCAAGAAAACCAAATCCATTCCATTTCTCACTGCCCCATTTCTGAGACATCCAATCAAAAGTGTGATTCATTCTATGCAAAACATCCGCCCCCTCTCACCCATGACCCCAACACAGTACAAACAACTCCCCTACCAGACCAATGACATAACAACAAAAAAACGTTTGGAGGCCAATGCCAAGAAAGGTTTGGAGGCCTATGTTAAAAGATAAATGTTTGGAGGCCCATATTTTAAAAAAGCTTTGGAGGCCTATATAAAAAAGACTTTGAAGGCCTATGATAAAAAGACGTTGTGGAGGCTAATATTTTTTTAATGCATACCTATTAATTATTTTCTTTTAAATTGGAGGCTAATATTAGAAAAAAACTTTGGAGGCCCATATTAAAAATTACGCTTTAGAGGCTAATATTAAAAAAAAAAACAATTTGGAGGCCTATATCAAGAAATTTGGGGGGCTGATATTTAAAAAGAAACAACTTTGGAGGTTTATACTAAAAAGCTTTGTAGGCCTATATCAGAGAGGTTGAGGAACCTAAAATAAAACACACCTTGCAGGCCAATATTGAAAAAAAATAAAAGCTTTGGAGGCCTACATCAAAAAAGGGTTTGGGGGCCACTATTACAAAAAATGGAGACCACTATATACTTACCTTTGGGGGCCAAAATGAAAAGAATTTAGGGGCCAATATGAAAAAAGGCTTTAGGGGCCAATATGAAAAAAAGGCTTTGGGGGCCAAAATCCAGGCACTCTGGTAGCAGGTCTGCACACTTGTGGCAGAGTGTGATAGACAGCCAGTGCCAGGCAAGTCTTTCAGTGTGGCCTCAGACGGGTCACACACCCACAGGAGTGTCTGTGGCCTGGCTGAAGTGTTTGCTATGTCTCATGAACACTTAAAAGTCGATATTGGACATAGACCAGGAGAGACGAGAAGAGTACTTGGAGGATAGACAGAGAAGAGAGAGAGAGAGAGAAGAGAGAGAGAGAGAGAGAGAGAGAAGAGAGAAGACGAGAGAGCAGAGACAGACAGACAGACAGACGAGACAGGTAAGACAGAGACAGAGACAGGGACAGACAGGAAACAAGACAGAAGAGAGAGGCAGACGAACAGGACATACAAAGGAAGAGGTAGAGAGCATGCACAGAAAGAGATGGGGAACAGAAAGAGAGAAGAGAGAGGAGAGGAGAGAGAGAGAGAGGAGGGGAGGAGAGAGAGAGAGAGAGAGAGAGAGAGAGAGAGAGAGAGAGAGAGAGAGAGAGAGAGAGAGGAAGGGATGAGAGAGAGAGGAAGGAGAGAGAGAAGAGAGAGAGAAGAGAAAGGAGGAGAGAGTGGGACGACAGAAAAGAGCAGAGAAAGACGAGAACAGAGACGGTGGAGAGCAGAGAGAGAGGAGAGGAGATGAGAGAGGAGAGAGAGGAGGAGAGAGAGAGAGAAGAAGAGAGTGAGAGAGAGAGAGAGAGAGAGATGAGAGAGATGAGAGTAGAGAGAGAAGAGATGCAGGCAGGCAGGCAGACAGAAGACAAAGAGGCTGTGATTAGCATTCTACAACTCCAATGAAAGCTTTTACTAGATCTGTCTCTCTCTCTCGCCATAAGAAAGGGAAAGAGGGTGACAGAAAGTGACAGACGAGAGAGTATGTAAGGCGGAGGGAACGGGGGAGAGGGGGTAGATAATAATGGAAATGGAAGGAATAAAGACTCACAGACAGAAGGCCGAACAGGGAGAGAGGGAAAGGACAGATGAATAAGCACACATTGTAGTAGCTTTTGTTTTCGTCCATCCCTGACAAAATGAGTCCAGAAATATAGTTACGCAATATAAAGTATTAAAAACATATCACTACAACTTATAAAAAAACACTTCCATATTATGTGTAGCATTAGGTCAGTTGTTGCTTTTTGATTATGTACAAGGAAGTTAGTTTCACTGCTGTGATTAGTGACTCGTCAAAGTGTTGAAAATGTGTAACAAAATATTCATTAGGAAAAACACACAAGACAGCCAATTAACTAAACAACTACAGACAGCTGATAAACTAACTACAGACAGCTGATTAACTAATTACAGACAGCTGAGTAGCTAAACAATTACAGACAGCTGATAAACTAATTACAGACAGCTGAGTAACTAAACAACTACAGACAGCTGATTAACTAATTACAGACAGCTGAGTAACTAAACAATTACAGACAGCTGATAAACTAATTACAGACAGCTGATTAACTAAACAACTACAGACAGCTGATTAACTAATTACAGACAGTGATTACTAATTACAGACAGCTGATTAACTAAACAACTACAGACAGCTGATTAACTAAACAATACAGACAGCTGATTAACTAAACAACTACAGACAGCTGATTAACTAGCAGCCACAAGACAGCTATTAACTGCACCCCAACAAGATAGCTGATCAAACCATACAGCCAGCCAACGCACAAAGAAGCCAGCATCAAATTATCGACACAATCATCAAGACAATCACCGTCCTTCTCACTTCGTTCAAACGCTTGTAAACGCTCCATCACTGCTAAAAACTCGACACAGCCACACACAATTTAAGACACCGATGAATACTCGTAGACCAGTCCTCTTTGAAGTTCCCATCCAGACCTTTACCCTTCGTCTATCCTCTCCAACCTTTAACCCTTCTCCCCTATTGACCTTGACACTGTTCCCGCCTCTCTATTATCCTGATCGTCTGCGGTGCAGACGGTGCAATCTGTTATTGGTAGGGTATTTGTACAGCCCCGCCATTGTGTGCACATTTTCGGATAACTGAATACAGGTTAAATGTTTAGTCCTGTGGAATACCCTTTTCAGAACTTTGCTTTACCTTCGTAATTATCAATTATATTGTTGTGGTTTTTTTGTTGTTTTACACATTTATATAATCTTGCGTTTAAAACTATTATATCACATTTTGAAACGATACTGAAAAAGGATACTATCCTCCAAATATCTGTGCTATCCCTATTTTTTTCTTTTAGTATTTGGAATATTTATAGCCTATATATATACATGGTTCCATTGCTGTCGCAGAAGCCGCCAAAACGTTGCCATATATAGCCCGAACCGCCCTGGGGACTCCAACTCCCCGATGTTTTCTCAGGGATGGTGTCTAAACACAACACCTGTGTGCTTGCTGTTTTATTAATTTTGTCATCCGCTGCTAGCGACACAGAATGGCCTGCTCTTCCGAAAGGTGGAACTGGTTTTTAACGTGTGTGCAAGATGTTCTGCGTGCATTCGCACACGGGGCCTCGGTTGATAGTCTCACTGAAATAACTTTGATTGTCAGTTAGAATTTTTTTGTCAAACTTGGAAAAAAAGAGCGAGGCTACGAATCAAACCCAGAACTTCAACATCTTAACCATCCTGTCACCTTCCCAATGGTGAGATTTTGCGAATGCAATGGGGTTTTTTGCCACCATTTAGGTGGCCATATTCTGATTTCAGGGATATTATAGGATTTAAACTTTAACCCTTTTGCTCACTAGACTGGCAAAACATCCACCTGGCGATAAGAAGCACCAGACAAAATAGACTCTCTCTTCCAGTGTCACCTCAGTCACAAAGGAAAACTTGGCCATGCTTTGATGGAAACCTAGCTAATGGACCGTAGAGGGAAAACCAGCAGACCCCTCCCCCTTCCCTTCCCTCTCCCCACAGACAAACCTCCCCCCCCCCCCCCCGGCCTCATCTCTGCAGAAATCACCACAACTTGATCATTCACGGCAGAGCAGGGAGGTGCAAGGCCTCCTGTAGAATGGTGTGTGTGTATGGCACACACATGCATACACAACACACACACATGCATGCACACACACAAACACACACCACACGCGCCCCACACACACACACACACACACCACACACACACGCACACGCACGCACACACAGACACAGACACACACACACACACACACACAACACACACACGCACACACACACACACACACGCACACACACACGCACACACACACGCACACGCACACGCACACACACACACACACACACACACACACACACACACACACACACACACACATACACACAAACAATCAAAGGGGAAAAAAACCAAGATCCTTACAAGCAAGAAGCAAACTAAATCCCTCAGAAAAAAACAGAAAAACAAAAATCTATGCCAGCCTTGCCATAGACCCGAGAAAAGAGGGGTGTGACTTAATCTCTCTGTAGGTCACACACTCGGCACTGTGTCACACTGAATCAGCATGTCGCTTCCAGACACAGTGTGCCAGACACAGAGTGAAGCACAGAACAGACACAACACAACACGAGAAAGAGGCAAAGAGATCGAGGAGGGAGGGAGGGAAGAGGGAGAGAGAGAGAGAGGGGGAGAGGAGAGAGAGAGGGAGGAGAGAGAGAGAGAGAGAGAGAGAGAGAGAGACAGAGCAGACAGACAGAAGACAGACGGGCAAGACAGACAAAGACAGACGAGAAGAGAAAGATAGAAGACAGAGACAGAAGAGAAAACAACAGAGACAGAGACAGAGAAAGACAGAGACAGGGACATAGAGAGAAAGACAGAGACACAGACATAGAAAGAGAGAAAGACAGAGACACAGTCATAGAAAGAGAGAAAGACAGAGAAGACACAGAAGACAAGAGAAACAAAAGAGACAGAGAGACAGAGAGAACAGAGAAACAAGAGAGAGACAGACAGGAAGAGAGAGAGAGAGTAGAGAGAGAGGGAGAGGCAGAGAGAGAGAGAGAGAGAGAGGAGAGAGAGAAGAGAGAGAGAGGAGGAGAGAGAGAGAGAGGTAGAGAGAGAGAAGAGAGAGAGAGAGAGAGAAACAGGGAAAGAAAATACTGATCAATTGTTTTAGAGCGTGAATGTGGAAGAGTTGTGAAAACACGCAACAGTCTGCTTCGGAGAGATAGTAAGAGGCTGTGATGGGTGATATTGTTAGTGTATCTGTGTATCTGTCTGTCCGCTCCAGCTCTCTGTCTCTCTGTCTCTGTTGTCTGCTCTCTCTCTCTCTGACAGAAAAAAAAAATCAGAGATGCGTAAGAAGATGCAATGAGAGAAGACAGAAACACATAGTAAGCCAGAAGGAGAGAAAGACAGACAGGCAGACAGGCGGCACGCACACACATACATACACGCACGCACGCACGCGCGTGCACACACACGCACACACCACATACTTGTTTTCAGGCTTCAAAAGCATATATAGATAAGTACACTGATAAACAGACAAACAGACAGACAGAGAGTCCAACAAATAGACAAGCAGACAGACAGACAGAAACACAGACAGCGACGAAGAGAAACTTACAACCACAGACACGATGAATAAATCAATTGTACAGCTTATTCAAGGGCTGAGACACAGTGACTATTCCGAACACAACACACGATAGTCACATCAAACAGTAGTGACACTGATCTATGGAAGGTCTGTAGAAACACAAATAGTCACATCAAACAGTAGTGACACTGATCTATAGAAGGTCTGTAGAAAACAAAATAGTCACATCAAACAGTAGTGACACTGATCTATGGAAGGTCTGTAGAAACACAAATAGTCACATCAAACAGTAGTGACACTGATCTATAGAAGGTCTGTAGAAACACAAATAGTCACATCAAACAATAGTGACACTGATCTATGGAAGGCCTGTAGAAACACAAATAGTCACATCAAACAATAGTGACACTGATCTATAGAAGGCCTGTAGAAACACAAATAGTCACATCAAACAATAGTGACACTGATCTATAGAAGGCCTGTAGAAACACAAATAGTCACATCAAACAATAGTGATACTGATCTATAGAAGGCCTGTAGAAACACAAATAGTCACATCAAACAATAGTGACACTGATCTATAGAAGGCCTGTAGAAACACAAATAGTCACATCAAACAATAGTGACACTGATCTATAGAAGCCTGTAGAAACACAAATAGTCACATCAAACAATAGTGACACTGATCTATAGAAGGCCTGTAGAAACACAAATAGTCACATCAAACAATAGTGACACTGATCTATAGAAGGCCTGTAGAAACACAAATAGTCACATCAAACAATAGTGACACTGATCTATTGAAGGCATGTAGAAACACATCATCAAACTGTAGTACACTGATCTATAGAAGGCCTGTAGAAACACATCAAACTGTAGTAGCACTGATCTATAGAAGGCTGTAGAAACACAAAGTAGTCACATCAAACAGTAGTAACACTGATCTATAGAAGGCCTGTAGAAACACAAATAGTCACATCAAACAATAGTGACACTGATCTATAGAAGGCCTGTAGAAACACAAATAGTCACATCAAACAATAGTGACACTGATCTATAGAAGGCCTGTAGAAACACAATAGTCACATCAAACATAGTGACACTGATCTATTGAAGGCCTGTAGAAAACAATCAAACTGTAGTAGCATGATCTATAGAGGCCTGTAGAAACAACATCATAAACTGTAGTAGCACTGATCTATAGAAGGCCTGTAGAAACACAAAGAGTCACATCAAACAGTAGTAACACTGATCTAAGGCCTGAGAAACAGCCAATGGTCACATCAAACAGTAGTAACTCTAAGACATGAAGAAACAGCCAAAAGTTACATCAAAATAGTAACACTGTTGTTAGGCCTGTAGAAATAGCCAATAACCACATTAAAAATAGTAACACTAAGGCATGAGAAACAGCCAATGTCACATCAAACATAGTAACACTGTTGTAAGACCTGTAGAAATACCCAATAACACATAAAAAATAGTAGGTCTAAGTCCTGGAGAAACAGCCAATAGTCACATCAAACATAGTAACAATGTCCTAAGGCCTGTAGAAAAGCAGCAATTACATAAAATAGTAGCTCAAGTCTGAAAACAGCATAGTACATCAAACTAGTAACACTGTCTTAAGGCTGTAGAAACGCCATAGTCACATCAAATAGTACACTGTCATTAAGGCTCACATCACCACAGTAACATGCTCTAAGGTCTATAGAGACAGCCAATAGTCACATCAACCACAGTAACATTGTTCTAAGGTCTATAGAGACAGCAATGTCAAGTCAAAATAGTAACACTGTCTTAAGGCCTCACATCAACCACAGTAACATTGTTCTAAGGTCTACAGAGACAGCCAGAGGTGACAGGATTGACTTACAGGGCACTGACTGGACAAATGTGTTTTCTTTCTAAACTAGTTGGGGTTGCTTTCTTTCCCAACAAGAAAGAAAACCCTTTAGCACAAAGAGACAGATGTGGGAGGTAGGAAGGAAAGAGAGAGAGAGAGAGAGGAGAGAGAGAGAAGAGGAGAGAGAGAGAGAGAGAGAGAGAGAGAGAGAGAGAGAGAGAGAGAGAGAGAGAGAGAGAGAGATGGAGGAGTATACATTCATACAAATAGACAGATAAATAGACAGACAGACTAGACAGACAGAAAACAGACAGAGATGGGAGGGGGAGGATGAAAGGGGATGAGAGGGAGAGATAGTGAAGAAGAAACAGAGAGAGAAAGAGAGGGAGAGAGGAGGGGGGGGTGAGAAAAAAGAGAGAGACAGGGACAGAGACATAGAATGAGAGAGAGAGAAAGAGAGAGAGATGTGGTGGGATGGGGATCATTGAAGGGGAGAGAGGGAGAGAGAGGGAAGAAAGAGAGAGGAAGAGAAGGGGAGGAGAGGGAGAGATAGAGAGAAATGGAGATGATTAATAGCTAGATAGGTTGATAAGTAGGCATATAGGTAGGTATGTAAGTTGGTATATAGGTTGCTAGGTAAGTCTCGGTAGGCAGGGATAGGTAAACAGCAAGTGCGTAGTAGATAGATGGATAGGTAGGAAGGTGGATAGGTATGGGGGCAGGTACATAGGCAACTAGATAGGTAAGAGGGCGGCAGGCTGGTAGGTAGAAAATACATCAATATATAGGTAGATAGACAGGTAGATGAATAAACAAACAGTTATAGAAACAACAAATAAACAGATAGACTTAGACAAACAAACCAACAAAGAGACAGACAAACATACAGACAAACAAAGAAAACAGGATCGAATAAGTAGAATAAATAAATGAGATCCACCGGCACAACAACCCTTAAGAAAAGAGCTCCACTGCACAGTCAGTAAGAACGCCACCCACACCCACAGCCCTGTTGTGTTCCTGCTGTCTCCCTATCAGCCCCAGTGCCCCAAAGCAGGGCTGAGGACTGCATAATGACTGTGCTGTCTTTCTAAACCAGCTGCCTGCTGTTGTTCTCACTACGGAACGTTGTTAGAGTAAGCAGAGAAAGGGGGTTAGGTAGTTAGCTCTTTAGCTAGAAAGACAGACAGAGACAGGCAGACTGAAAGGGTGAGAGAGATATAGAGTAAGACAAGAGAGAGAGAGAGACAGAGAGAGACAAAGAGAGACAGAGAGAGACAGATAGAGACGGAGAGAGACAGAGAGAGAGACACAGACAGACAGACAGAAAACAGAAGACAGACAAACAAACAGAAGACAGATCCATTTAGAGATCCATTTAGCCAGAGAGAAGAGATCCATTTAGCCAGAGAGAAAGAGATTCATTTAGCCAGACTAACATACAGACAAATACATACACAGGAACAGATAATAATAATAATAAATAATAATACATGGAATTTATATAGCGCTATATCTTGTAAAAACAAATCAAAGCGCTTGCACTCGACCCTCACAACAAACAACCAATGACAATAAATAATTCTAGCAAATACGAAATATGCAAATACGTAGATAGACACACAAAGAGACGGAAACATACAGCAAGACAGCGAGCAAAAAAATATATAAAGAGAAACGCACAGACACACAGAGAGACAAAGACAGAGAGACAGACAGAGACAAACAAAATGAAATAGAGAGATTGATACACTGACAGCTCAACAGATAAGCAAACAGAGACAGAAAGAGAAACAGAGACGTTTACACACATCTTTATATAATGTGTGGGGTAGTCCAACAGTACCACATAATGAATAGTACGAGCTGTAAGCCCTTTGTAAAAACAACAACAACAACAACAACAGAACTAGGAGTCTGTTACCGGTGCTGGACTTGTCAATTACTTACATTTCCCCGGCGTGTCTGGGACTCTGTCTCTAGGCACTCATTCTGCAGGCACTTGTACAATCTGTGCTGGACAATGGAGACGAAGACACTTCCTTTTCTTCACCTGATAGAGCTCTATGTTCTCTATGCACGGAACACAATGAGAAAGGTGAAGGTGAAGATGTCCCAAAACTTATGTGGTCGTAGAGTGTAAACCATCAGATACCTCAGCTGAGAGAGAGAGAGAGGAGGGGGGAGACAGACAAACAGACAGACAGACAGACAGACAGACAGAAAGACAGAAAGACAGACAGACAGACAGACAGACAGACAGAGAGGGTTAATAGACGTATTTAACAAAGACAGAAAAAGGCACAAAAAGAGAATAAGTGACAGGCAGAGACACAGAAAGACAGACTTAAAGACATAAAAAGAGGGTCATAGAGTCATAGCAAAGAAACACACACACCACAACACACACACACACACACACACACACACACACACAACACACACACACACACACACACACACACACAAACACACACACACAAACACACACACAGAGACACACACACACACACACAAACAAACAAACACACACAAACACACCAACACAGATACTAGACAACACCCGGGTAGTCCAACAGCCCCGATAATTAGAAACACTCTTACAGGGCAATAGCAGGCGCTGTAACCCATTCTCTGACGCTGTGGACAGAAGGAGTTGTCAGTCCATTACAGAGGTTCTCATTGTCCATCACTTACATTCTCCTGTCTGGAACTCAGTCTCTGGCCACTACTCCTGCACGAATGCAATCTGGACTGGCCGTTGGAGAATCACACACTTCATTTTCTCCGCCCTACACGTACTTTGGTGTTATTTCCTTGCACGCAACACAATCAAAGACACACAAACTGTTGTTGTTTTATATTACGTTTTAGGCAGTAAAGGTATATTTTGAAATTAATGGGTTCTGTACTTAAAATTTTTAAAGTTTTTTTTTTAAGGATATCATGTGATCCAGAGAGAGAGAGAGAGAGAGAGAGAGAGAGAGAAAGAGAGAGGGTGGGGAGAGAGAGAGAGAGGGAGAGAGAGAGAGTCAGACAGACACACAGACAGACAGACAGAGACACAGACAGAGACAGAGAGAGAAAGAGAGAGAGAGAGAGGGTGTGTGTTCCAATCCAATCCAACCATGCTGCTTATAGCTTAAGACAAAAAGAGAAAAACAGTGAGCCAGAGACAGACAGACAGAAAGACAAACAAAGAAACAGACAGACAAACAGACAGACAAACAGAGAGAGACAGAGAGACAAATTGTTCAGACGATACTCCACATTCCCGTAGAGACAGCGGAAAGAACACGTCTGCCCTGACATTTAAGATTACACTGACGCACATTCGCAGACAAGACAAGACGGCAGTGTGTGGTGTCGTTAAGTGGTGTTAAGTCCTTAACAGAATCAAAACGCTCACTCCGCAAACCCAGTTGGAAATTAATTGCCAATCCTTTTTAAACCGCTGAACAAGTTTTCCATCAACACATTAATATGTATAGTGTCGTTAAGCGGTGTAATTGTCCGTAACTGGATCAAAACTTTCAACTGCGCAACACAGTCAAAGAGAAACTGGAAATTACTTTAAACTGCAGCGCGCATTCCTTTTCCAAGAAAACAAATGAACGTACGGCTAAAAATTTGGATATGTAATAGTAGCCCCCAAAAAGATGCTACATAAACAATCAAACAAACTTTGTCAAAACAGCAAACGCAAAACGAGTACTCCAGTGCCAAATAAAGTACGCAATATTCTACAAGATTTTTTTTTTGCAGACCACGACAAGAGTTTTATATTTGTTGATTCTTCTCATTCTAGGACAACAGCCATTTCACAACACAAAATACTGAATACAGACACAGACTGACTGACCGACAGATACGGTAAACGAGTTTGGTTTTTTTTTTTAAAGAAAAAATGTGAAAGTCTAAAAATTGAAACTTTGTTCTAGGAAAAGATGATGATATATGATTTAAACGTGTGTGTGTGTGTGTGTGTGTGTGTGTGTGTGTGTGTGTGTGTGTGTGTGTGTGTGTGTGTGTGTGTGTTGTGTGTGTGTGTGTGTGTGTGTGTGTGTGTGTGTGTGTGTGACAAAATAAAAAAGAAGCGAAGATAGAGAGAGAGAGATAGAGAGAAAGAGAGTCAGAGACAGACAGACAGACAGACAGACAGACAGACAGACAGAGAGACTGACAGAGAGACTGACAGACAGACACAGACAGAGACAGACAGACAGACAAGTGGACAGACAGACAGACAAAGAGAGACAGACAGACAAAGAGAGACAGGGACAGCGAGACATAACAGGAAGAAGACCAAACCGAGAAAAGAGTAAGGAAATGGAAGAGTCTTGTTAAATGCACTTCTTCTTCTTCTTCTTCTTCTTCTTCTTCTTCTTCTTCTTCTTCTTCTTCTTCTTCTTCTTTGTAATTCTTTGCAATTCTTCTTCTTCGCAATTCTTCTTTGTAATTTTTCTTCTTCGCAATTCTTCTTCTTCGCAGTTCTTTTTCTTCGTAATTCTTCTTCTTCGCAATTCTTTTTTTTCGCATTTCTTCTTCTTGTTCTTGCTCTTGTTCTTGTTTGTGTTATTCCTGTTTCTTCTTCTTCTTCTTCTTCTTCTTCTTCTTCTTCTTTTCCTTCTTCTTCTTCTTCTTCTTCTTCTTCTTCTTCTTCTTCTTCTTCTTCTTCTTCTTCTTCTTCTTCTTCTTCTTCTTCTTCTTCTTCTTCTTCCTTCTTTTCTTCTTTTCTTCTTTTCCTTCTTCTTCTTCTTCTTCTTCTTCTTCTTCTTCTTCTTCTTCTTCTTCTTCTTCTTCTTCTTCTTCTTCTTCTTCTTTTCCTTCTTCTTCTTCTTTCCTTCTTCTTCTTCTTCTTCTCTTCTTCTTCTTCTTCTTATTCTTCTTCTTCTTCTTCTTCTTCTTCTTCTTCTTCTTCTTCTTCTTCTTTGCATTCTTCTTCTTCTTCTTCTTCTTTGCATTCTTTCTTCTTCTTCTTCTTCTTCTTCTTCTTCTTCTTCTTCTTTTCTTCTTCTTCTTCTTCTTCTTCTTCTTCTTCTTCTTCTTCTTTGCATTCTTCTTCTTTGCATTCTTCTTCTTCTTGTTATTTTTTGCAATTCTTCTTCAGAATTCTTCGCTATTCTTCTCCTTCGCAATTCTTCTTTTCGTATTCATCTTCTTCTTCTTTGCAATCTGTCTTTATCTTCGCAATTCTTCTTCTAAAATCTTGACATTTCTTGTAATTCTTAGCAGTTCTTCGCAATTCCTTACAATTCTTCGTATATATATTTTTTTGCAATTCCTCACGATGGTTCCTCTTCTTCTTTACAGTTCTTCTCCTTTCTTCCAATGTTCCTCTCAATTCTTCTTCTTCTTCGGAATACTTATTTTTTGTTGCTGTTGTCCTCGTTGCATTCGATATTTGACTTTCTTTCCTTTTTTTTTTTACATGTTTCTTCTCTTTGCCTTTTTCTTGTGTGTATCTTTCCCTCCCTCTGTCTCACTCTCTACTCCTATCCGATTCCACCACCACAAAGAAACAACCTTTTCCACTAGACCATCTTCCACAGCTCGTCAGAAAATCTGCATCCATTAAATCAACATCTCGTTATCTACAGCAACCTCTCTGACAGTTTGAAAGATTCCTTAGATATCAGCATCTTTTACCCTAGCTACTTTCCGCAAGATCCATCCCGAACTTTATCTCGGAAAACTATGTCTTGCTCCCTTGCATATCGATCTGGAGAAGGAAGTGGCAGTTTCAAGGCCAGTTCTTTGGAACTGCGTTTGAAGTGTATATTGTTGGCATAGCAGCTCGGCTGATAAAGCGCTTGTAAGTGTGTGTATGTATGGGTGTGTGTGTGTGTGTGTGTGTGTGTGTGTGTGTGTGTGTGTGTTGTGTGTGTGTGTGTGTGTGTGTGTGTGTGTGTGTGGGGTGTGTGTGTGTGTGTCTGTCTCTTCTCCAATTCTTTTTCTCTTGCAATTTTTCTTCTTCTTCTTTCTTTCATTCTTCCATTTTGTCTTTCCTTCTCTTTACATTCTTTCTTCCTTCCTTTCTTTCTTTCTTTTTTCTTTCTTTCTTTATTTTTTTCTTGCTTTTTTTCTTTTTTTCTGTCTGTCTTCCTTTCTTTCTTTCTTCCTCCTTTCTTATTGTCTATATTTCTTTTCTTTTTTCTTTTTTTCTTTCTTCATTCCCTCCTTTCCTTATTTCTTCTAATCTTTCTTTTTTTTTTTTTTTTTTTTTTTTTTTTTTTTACATCATTTCTTTCTTTTTTCATTCAGTATACGTTTTGTTATTCTGTGCCTTATGTCGGCATTAGGGAACGAGGCATCAGAGACCTCAGCTTCTCCGGGGGCCAGCATATTGAGGGCAGCGCCCATCTCCTCTCCCTCGCTGCTTTACCATCCCCAACCCCAAAGAGGGCAGGTACCCATTGACAGGTGGGTGGACTGTGGGACTGTACTGAAGTCAAGGCGCGCAAACGGTCACCCATCCACGTGGTAACCATCCTCGATGCTGCTTACCTTGACTTGAGGAAAGTGAGTGCTCTGACCACAGAGCTATCCCGTCCCCTCGGGACGCGGGACCCCAGTTTACAGTCTCATCCAAAGTACGACTCTCATTTCCACATTCCCCACAGATCGCCATCAGACCTTCCACTTTGTCTCTGCCGCAACGATTGGCGTGCCTCCCTAATATCAGACCGCGCTCCTATCCACCAGTCTCACGGAGATTAATAGCTTCCATTGCCACAAAATGGTGGTTTGGGACAGAGGGACCTGAGGGGAATAAAGATTGTACCGATACTGGTACTGGCAATGTGGACAGTACACACCGAGAGAGAGAGAGAGAGAGAGAGAGAGAGAGAGAGAGAGAGGAGAGGAGAGAGAGAGAGAGAGAGAGAGAGAGAGAGAAGAGAGAGAGAGAGAGAGAGAGAGAGAGAGAGAGAGAGAGAGAGAGAGAGAGAGAGAGAGGGAACAGCGGACACAATAGTTCCCAATTTAAGCTTTAACAAATGCCGATTATCGAACAGGGGACACTTAGCCTAGTGGTTAGAACACCCAACTCTGGATGTGACGGTTCTCAGGACACAGGTTCAAGTTTCCGCTGAAGTGTCCAGTCAAGGGAATTTTTTACCTTTCATCATGATAGTGATTGATAATTTCAAAAATACACGAAAATAAATATTTAAAGAAATAATGAAACACTTCTTTTGTTTTCTTTGAGATGTTTGTAGGAATGTTTCCCAAGTTTTTTTTTCGTTCCTCGACTACAGCTCCGAGGTTCATCAATGGTGAGAATTGTGGTATGCGTAGGAGACCGTTATTGCCCACCAAGAGGATAGCTGCATTCTGACGATCTGAATGACGTCTAAGCACGACAGCAGTCTGTATGGATTTAAAAAATAAACAATTTTTTCATCCATCCTTATCGGCAAGAATTGTCTACTCTTCCATAAGGCAGAACAGGTTTCAACGTATGAACAAGTTGTTTTGTGTCCGTTCGCACACAGGAACCTGGTTTATAGTCTCATGCATGGGGCTTTCCTGGGAGTGGGGTCAGTACTGATGTTAACTCCAGGTGAAAAATTCTCTTTGACACAAAGGTGTCGGTAGTGGCTCAAACTCTGACCATCAAAGTCCATGGAGTTCAAATGTGTGCCACTTTATTCGTCGGAAGAGTTCAAATGCCCTCTTTATTCGTCGGAAGAGTTCAAATGCCTCTTTATCGTCGGAAGAGTTCAAATGCCCTCTTTATTCGTCGAAAGAGTTCAAATGCCTCTTTATTCGTCGAAAGAGTTCAAATGCCCTCTCTATTTATCGGAAGACTTAAAATGCCCTCTTTACTCGTCGGAAGAATTAAAATGTGTGCTTTCTTTATTCGTCTGCAAATTCTTCAGACGAGACTACAAACCGAGCTTCCATGATATGTTAACGCTTGCAGAATAATTATGTTGCGTACACATCAGAAACCCTCGTACTAAAAGCAATAGTGAGAATGACACAGATATACCCAGTATGCACCCTGTTACCTGGCTGAGTTTGGGCTCCGCCGGTTTTGATGTGTCCAAGACAGAGTGCCTGAACATGTCAGTGCAGTGTCCTGATGACTCCTAAAGCCAGCTGTGTAAGGCATTCATCTCTAGACAAAGAAATACAGAATAAATGAAAGCAGAAAAGAACAAATGAAAGGAAAAAGGAAGGAAGGAGAAAGAACGAAAAAAGAAAGTAATAAACAAGAAAGGAGAAAAAAGGAAGTAAGGAAGGAAGAAGAGAAAGAAGAAAGAAAGAAGAAAGAATACAAAAGGAAAGAAAAAAGAATAAAATCAGACAAAAGGCAAAAGAAAGAAACAAAGAAGGCAAAAAGATTGAAAAAAAAGAACGGAGAAGAAACGAAAGAAAGAAAGAAAAAAAGAAAGAAAGAAGAAAAAAGAAAGAAAGAAAGAAAAAAGAAAAAAGAAAGAAAAGAAAGAAAAAAAAGAAAAAAAATGAAATAAGAATGAATGAATGGAATGAATGAATGAAATGAATGAATGAATGAATGAATGTAAAGAATGAAAGAGAGAAAATAAGGAGAAAAAATCAAAGAAGAAGAAAAAATAAAACAACACAAACATTGCAAGCAAAATGCACAAATAGTCAGTGGTTAATGTAAGGGTATTGGGCAAAACCTGCAAATGAGGGTGACAGCATATGTTTCTCGCAACACATACTTTGGACACTCTGAACAATACTGCAAGGAAACACCATGTTGTCCATTGTTTCTCCTTTTTTAATACTTTTTTCTAACATGCTGACATGCCTTCTGAGTGATTATAAATTAAGCCAGAGAGAGTGTTCGTTCCCATGTTATATTATGTTTTTCGCCTGATCGAGAAATATACATTATTATTTGACCAAACTGATCAACCTTCTACTCCCACTTAACACAAGCCCAGTATCCTACCCTCCACTGTTATACTCCTTTACCACCACTTTCCCTCTCCAAATTATTATCACTGTTCCTCCCCCCTGTCCAGTCATCCCTAGCCAATCCCACCTTTCCCTTCCCTCCCCACCCCTATCCATCCCCCTTCCTCCCTGCCACTCCCACTTCCCCCCTGTCCTATCCTTCCCCCCCACCTATCACACCTCCTGTCCTATCTCTTCCCCTCCTCCTATCCCCCTACTGTCTATCTCTCCCCCCCTACCTATCCCCTCCTGTCCTATCTCTCCCCCCTACCTATCCCCTCCTGTCCTATCTCTTCCCTCCTACCTATCCCCTCCTGTCCTATCCTTCCCCCCTACCCTCCCCCTCCTGTCCTATTCTCCCCCCTACCTATCCCCCTCCTGTCCTATCTCTTCCCCTCCTATCTCTTCCCTCCTACCTATCCCCCTCCTGTCCTATCTCTTCCCCCTACTATCCCCCTCCTGTCCTATCTATCCCCCCCTCCTATCCCCCTCCTGTCCTATCTCCCTTCCCCCCCTCTGTCCTACTTCCCCTCCTTCCTATCTCTTCCCCCCCTATCCTATCTCTTCCCCTCCTATCTCTTCCTCCTGTCCTATCTCTTCCCCCCTACCTATCCCCTCCTGTCCTATCTCTTCCCCTCCTGTCCTATCTCTCCCCCCTACCTATCCCCCTCCTGTCCTATCTCTTCCCCCTATCTCTTCCCCTCCTGTCCTATCTCTTCCCCCCTACCTATCCCCCTCCTGTCCTATCTCTTCCCTCCTGTCCTATCTCTCCCCCCTACCTATCCCCACCCTGTCCTATCTCTTCCCCTCCTATCTCTTCCCCTCCTGTCCTATCTCTTCCCCTCCTATCTCTTCCCCTCCTGTCCTATCTTTCCCCCCTACCTATCCCCTCCTGTCCTATTCTCTTCCCCTCCCTCCCCTCATCCAGGTACAAACACAGGAAGATAGACAACACATCTCCTCCAAAGCTCAGAGGATTAGAAGTTAGGGGGAGATCCCTGTAGAGATATGTCATTCCTAACTCAGCTTAAGTTACTGCAATCTAATTTTTATGGCATGTTATCAAACAGACAATTCCAAACTTGAAGGTGTTTTCCTATATTAGTTTGAAAATGAACAAAAAATATATATTGTACAATTATTCACTTCATCTTGACTTGTTCAAGATCAGGTAAACAGCAATTCCTACAAATTCATGTAAAAGTTGTTGCTTCTTTTCCATGATATGGCAATTTTTATCTGGACTACTAAGCAACTTTAAACAATTAAAAGGGATTGAATTGTTTAAGATAGTCTCTGAAGGGGAAGTAATATTGATATGAAATAGCCACACAGCATGTGTGTGTGTGTTGTGTGTGTGAAAATCATGATATTTTGCCAAAAAGATCTTGTAACATGTTTATATATGGTGGGAAAAACTTTGGAAGTTGTTCACTATCTTAAATATTTAGGAATTATTTTCAGTGAGAGTGGCAGTTTTGCAAAATGTAATGAAAATGCTTAATCAAGCGACTAAAGTCATTTTAGTCTGATAAGGACTGCATGCAAAAAGAACTACCTATACATGTGACACTTGATTTGTTCGATAAAATTGTTTTACCAGTTTTGTTGTATGGGTGTGAAATTTGGGGTTATGAAAACGTTAGTAATAATTAAAAATTACCAGTTATTTTTTTTACATGTTTTTCGTTTAAAGTGCATGATGTCAAATTTGTTAGTATATGGAGGAGGGGGCAGGTACTCCTTGTCTATTTCTGTTCCAATGGTTCATTTTTGGATGTAGCCCTTGACTTTCATCCTGGAAAGCTATCCTCAAATGTTTACCAGAGGATGAAAGATTTACATGAAAACACAGATACAATCAGCATGGCAAAATAAGATACAAAACATTTTAGTGCACAGCAGATTTGACTTTGTGGGAGAGACAGTTTTGTTCAACTATCAATTCTACCAGTTCATGTAATTATCAAAACCTTCTTAATAGAAAAGTTTGTTAATGAATGGAGAGCTGAGTTGTGGGATAATAGTAAATGTCTTTAGAACAAAAACTATAAAACCAATTTTAGTATGGAAAAATATATAACTTGTTTGCCAGATGTGTATGTTTACAGTCTTATGAAATTTAGTTTCAGTTGTCACAAGCTTTCTACTGAGATTGGATGTTTCCATAACATACCACGGGAAGGAAAGAGTATGTTCAAAATGCAATATGTCTGTTTTAGGGGGAAAATTTATTTTTATCATGGAATGTTTCCTACTTTAAAAATTTATTACAAGATTTTATTCCTCACCATTTTTTTCAACCCATGCACAGTTATGATTTTTGCAGTCTGTAGAAATGTAAATCTTGAAAAGTTCTCCTGTCTCCCTTGAAGCTCATAACATTTGAAGGATTTTCTTGAAATTTCATTTTGTTGTCTTTCACAAGTGTAGAGTGTGTCTTTTACAGAATTTGATGTTCTTTAAAATGTCTGGGAGTCTTTAGTATTGTTTGTTTATCATTTTGCAATGAATTGTTGCTTTCCAGTTCCTGTTAGTATTGATAATACTAATATCAGTATTGTTGAATTCGTTTGTTATCTTCCATGCCCCAAAAGGGGTGAAACGAATTAAATATCAAATCGTGTGTGTGTGTCTTCATTTTAACGTCTATCCACTGTGTGTGTGTGTGTGTTGTGTGTGTGTGTGTGTGTGTGTGTGTGTGTGTGTGTGTGGTGTGTGTGTGTGTGTGTGTGTATGTGTGTGTGTGTGTGTGTGTGTGTGTGTGTGTGTCTGTGCATGTCTGTTTATTTCTTTTTCTCTATTTCTGGTCCATTAGTCTGGAATTACCCCCTCTCTCACTTCGCTAAAAGCCTACTTATGACAGTTTTCAATCGAGTCTCAAGATATACATAGTTATTTCAAACATAAAATTTCCCCTCCTGTTTCAGTTCTTATCTGTCCCTGCATTGCCCCCAGATAACAAATTTATCAATGGCAACTGTCTTCAAACTGTAAGTTATTTTACCTGTGTGTAATTTATGCTGCATTATTTAGAATTTCTCACACGTTCTATATGCATGTTAAACATTAGTTTTATTTTAAGGCAATATTACCCCCCTTCAAAGGCTATCATAACAGTTATGTTCCTTTTATTGTTTGAAGTTACTCAGAAATCCAGAAGAAAATCTGTATTTTTTAAATGAAGCAGCATTTTTTTTTTCATAAAATTGTAGACTTTGCTGTTTACCTGTTGAAACAAGGACATGGTGATATGAAATGTTTAAGATAAGTTTTTTTTTCAATTTCTGAGCAGACATAGGAAAAGAACCTGTAAAGTGTTGAATTGTTAGTGTAATAAGATGTTGCAAAACTATGAAGGCAACAACTTAAGTTTTGAATTAGGAATGGCAGATCTTTACGGGGATTGCCCCTTAACTTCTAATCCTCCAAGCTTTGGAGATGTGTTGTCTATCTTCCCTGTTTGTGCTTTTTACTGTATTTTTGGGGAGAGAGGGAGGGGGAGGAAGGGGGATAAGTAGAGAGGGGGTAGTAGATGAGGAGGGGGGATGGGGAGGAGGAGGGGGGGTAGAGGGGGGATAGGTAGGGGGGAGAGGGGTAGAAGGGAGGGGAGGGGGGTAGGGGGGTAGGGAGGGGGTAGGGGAGGAGGGAGATAGGTGGGGGAGGAGGGAGAGGTAGGGGGAGGGGGCAGGTAGGGGGGATAGGTGGGGGGGAAGGTGGGGAGGGGAAGGGGGAGGTAGGGGGGAGGAGGAGAGGTGGGGGAGGAGATGGGAGGGAGGGGGGAGGAGGGGTAGAGGGAGGGGGGAGGGGGGGGGGAGGGTGGGGGAGGATGGAGGGAGGGGGGATGGGGAGAGGTGGGGGGGAGGGAGGGGAGGAGTGGGGAGGGAGAGGGTGGGGGAGGAGTGGGGGGGAGGGATGGAGGGGGGGAAGGAGGTGGGGGATTAGAGGGGGGAGGGGGAGGAGGGGGAGGGGGATAGGAGGGGGGAGGGGGAGGGGGTAGGGGATGGGGGGAGGTAGGGAGGGGGGATAGGGAGGGGGGGAGGAGGGGGGTGGTAGGGGATGGAGGGGGGGAGGGGGGAAGGGGGAAGGGAGGGGGAAGGGAGGAGGGGGAAGAGAGGTAGGGGGGGGATAGGTTGGTGGGAAGAGGAGGAGGGGGATATGGAGGATTTAAAGTATCAAAATTGCTCATTTTCAGGAGTCTTGCATAACTTCACTGTTTACCATAACTCCCAGGGGGCACAGATTCATTGTTTCCCACGATATAGTGTTCACTATGTTCACTGTGATAGTAGGTATGTGTATGCAAACTGACTTGCTGTCACTCTTCATGTCAGAATTTAATCCTTGGCAGCTGTGCTAAAACAGCAAGCACAAACAGACCAAACAAGAACCCCCCACCCCCACCCTCCACCCTTTCTCCAACATACACACAAAAAACCGCACACACTCCAACCAAACCAAATTCAAAAGCTAAAAATCTCAAAACCTCCTGACACCAAAACCGACACCACCAAATAACACAAATCAATATCATCGACAATAGCGCAGCATGCAATAATCAGACCAGTGTCAGTTGTGTCTGTCTGTCTCCGTCAAGTCACGCAACGCACATTTTCAACTCTCTGGCTCCAATATTCTGCCATTCCAAAAAGAAAAAAAAGGAAATTAAAAAATCGGATTGAGAGAGAAGAAAAAATAGTGCCGTTTTTTCTGTTCCATTAGACTCCCTAGTGCATGTGAAGGAGAGGGGGATTTTTGTTGTGAATAAGTAAAGCAGAGATGAGAAAATCGATAAACTTGAAGAAGGAAAAAATAAACATTCCAAGCTTGCACGAAAGATGAGGTGGATGAATAGACTAGGAAGGTTTAAGGATCGGGGGGGGGGGGGGGGGGGGGGGGGGGAAGCAGAAGTGAAGAAACACAAATTGAAGCACAGCAATGATTGCACTTTTCACCAAGGTCTAAAATATGTAGGCATGCAGTCTTACATTAGAGGGCAGATGTGTACCATAACGCGAGTATGCAGATACATGTGTGTGTGTGTGCATGTGTGAGTAAGCGCGTGTGTGAGTGTGTGCGTGTGCGCACGCACATGTATAACATATACACACACTTGCACGCACTCATGCGCATGTAAAAGAAAGAAACGGGGTAGAGAGGAAGGAGAGAAGGGAGGTTCAACTTGAAGTTTACACACACACACACACACACACACAAACTGCATTCACACGGGAACTGGATGTAAAAAAAAAAAAGCACATGAGTGCTTATTCCACCATCCTCGATATCAAGAATAAATTTTAAAAAAATAAATAGAGAAATAAATAAAATAAACACACACTAACCCCTTCATCCCCCCCCCCCCCCCCCCCCCCCCCCCCCCCCCCCCCCCCCACACACACACACCACACATAGAGTATGAACCACTTCAGCTCATCTTTCCGGGTAATTTGCCAAGTTGATATTGCAGAGAACTGTGGGAACACACTTCAAACCCTTTCCCCTCTGACAGACAGGATCAATACATGAAAGGAACAGAGGTACTCCCCTGTGACACGGCTTGCTCGCAAGACTTTGCCCCAAAAAATGGTCTACCGTAAGTAGAACTAACATCCAAGACACTTTCCAAATTGGCAAGACATTTTTTTTTTCTTTTACCGAAGTTGGTTTACTGATACCATGGAAACTAGGAGATTTTCAGTTGGTTGCGAAAAGACAAGCGTGGTTCAAGAAAAACATTAGTTTGTTTCTGGCTGAGAAAAACAAGAAAGAAAGAGAGAACTTGGATATTTAATGTACATTGGCTACAGGCCATTATACAAATACGGGGAAAGGGGGAGGGTAACCACAGACACAAGAGAGAGGGGAGAGAGAGAGAAGAGAGAGAGAGGAGGAGAGAGAGGGAGGGAGGAGGAGAGAGAGAGGAGAGAGAGGAGAGAGAGAGAGAGAGAGAGAGAGGGGGAGAGGGAGGAGAGGAGAGAGAGAGAAGAGAGAGGAGAGAGAGAGAGATGAGGAGAGGGACGGGAGAGAGAGGAGAGGAGAAATAGAGAGAAAGGGGAGAAGAGAGAGAAGAGAGAGGGAGATAGAGAGAGAGGACAGAGAGAGAAGAGTGAAAGAGAGAGACAGAGGAGAGAGATGAGACAGAGACATGATCTAAGATGGAATTAGAGAAATTGTATGAGAGTTTGTTTAAATTGGTTTTGTACTAAGTTTATTTCACTGGCCTGACTTGTCAAGCGGTTATCTGTAGCCTCCACCCATTTTCGGTCATATGACAGACAACAATAGATGTTGTCTGAGCTATTAACAAATAAGAATAGCAGCAGCAGCAACAACAACAAGAACAACAACAACAACAACCACACACATACACATACACACACAGGAAGATAGAGAGAAAAATATAGACAGGTAAAAGGTACGTCAGAGAAAACAGCAAAAAGAAAATTTAAAAAATGGTATAGGCCTGATTTAAACAACTTTTGAACGCCCCAACTGTCACTCCGTCCCAAACCCTTGTGCGAACGCAAGCAGAACGTTCTGTGCACACGTTAAATGCCTGTTCTGACTTTTAAAAGAATAGGCCA
>CM060320.1:73128141-73145641 GCA_030674155.1 Stramonita haemastoma | reverse complement strand
TTATTTATTTATGGATGATTGCATTCGTGTAAATGATTTGTATGTAAGCGCTTTAATTTGTTGCTTTACGTGATTCGACACTATATAAATGCCATGCATTATTATTATTATTTTTGTTATTATTTTTAATTTTTTATTATTATTATTATTATTATTATTATTATTATTATTATTATTATTATTATTATTATTATTATTATTATTACCATCATTCCTATTATTACAGTTATTACTGTATTGCACGGCATAGCTATATATGGCAACGTTCTGGCGGCTCCTGCGACGGCACTAGAACCACTCGTATCAGCGACTGCCTTTCAAATGGACCATTTCAGTGAAGCGGAGAGAAGGGGGGTCTGCTGCATGGGTAGCAGCTTGTCCTTCATACCTACACACCCAGGCTGTGTGCTCTAAAGCCGAGAGCGCAACTCCCTGCTCTTCCCAGACTGGCGGATGTCCACTGTATCGCACACCGCTGACAGTCAGCAGCTTTCTCTGCACCAAATTCAAGGCTGCTCTCCTTGGGATGAGCGCATCGCGACAAGAGCAGCGCCACTCAATATTTTTTTTTGGTATTATATTATGTATGTGTGTTTTTTTCTCTAAAGGGCTGCTTTTTTCTACAGAATTTTGTTGCCATGGATTCGTTTACGTGCGGTAAATGTGTGTTATTTGCGGGACATTGGTTTATTCTCTTATCCAAAAGACTAGCACCTGGACGACTATTCATTGTCTCTTGTGGAAGGGGGGGGGGGGAGTTTGGGGCTCAAGCTTTGCCTGTATGTGTCTGTTTTTCTTCTTTTGTCTTGTCTGCCCGTTCCTGGAATATCTGTGTCTCTCTGTCCGTTTTTTTCAGTTTTTAGAAGATATATTTTTCTCTGTCTTTTGTATCGCTGTCTCTGCTCTTTCTGTCTGTTTGTCTGTATGTATGTATCTCTTTCTCTCTCTAGCAAACCTCTCTCTCTCAAAACTTTTGTTCCTACTTAACCTACTTTTAACCACAAAACAACACACACAGTATTTCCAACAGAAAGACCTTGTGATAAAAAGTGTAAGATCAAAAAAAAAAACCCGCAACATTCAGCAACTTTTAATGTCTTTCTGACTTACCCTTGTTCTAAAATGATTTGTAAAATGTCACCTGCTTTCAATATCCTGTGTAGAAAACTCATAACACGAGATCCATGTCTAGACAAAGATGTGTTATTGGACTTTCTGAAAGCACATGACGGTGGTTCGTGCTATCAGCTTGGGCAAACTACTTTACAAAGTCTGTGTAGGGGAGAAAGCAGAATGCTAATAGCTTTGAACAGGATTATAAGTTTTGAAATGTGGGAATTGAAAAAAGTAATTATGTGATGTAAGTGTTCAGAATTACACTGTTGTCAGGTTTTTTATGGAAAATAATGCTTGAACTTTCTGGAACAAAAATGTTACCCACACGCACAAACTTATACTTTTTAAAGAAACAGACGTAAATTCAAAGACACACACATGCGTGCACGCACACACGCAGATACACACGCACACGCGCACGCACAAGTACATACATACACATACAGGCACACGTACACAAACACACTCACAAAACACACACCACACACACACACACACACACACACACACACACACACACACACACACACACACACACACACACACACACACACACACACGTGCCGCGCGCGCGCGCGCGCCCGCACTCATTCACGCACTCACATGCACATACACACTTGCATGGGTAAACGACACACGCACGCACACACATGCACTCCTCCTCTCAGACTGTAGCCCCCTTCTTCCTCATCTCCTATCCACATGGCGCCGATAAGATTGCAGTCAGTGATTTCAAGGTTCACAGAGTCAAGATCTAATCGTTTATGCATTCGACGAAGAGCTTCTAGTGGTGCTCTGCCGTGCTAGTGTTTTGAAATGTGTGTGTGTGTGTGTGTATGTGAGAGAGAGACACAGAGAGAGAGAGAGAGAGGAGAGGAGAGAGGAGAGAGAGAGAGAGAGAGAGAGAGAGGGAGAGAGAGAGAGAGAGAGAGAGAGAGAGGAGAGAGAGAGAGAGAGAGAGAGAGAGAGAAGAATTGAATTGAATTGAATTGAATTGAATTGAATTGAATTTTGAATTGAAGAATAAATTTTATTTAAAGAGGGTAATGGCATAAGCAAAACATGCTTTTTTACAACCAGCCCTCTGGGCATAAAAGAACACAAATAACCAACAACAAAAAACAACCTCTCAACCAAACAACAAACAATTTCTTTTTTAAAGAATACGGGGAAAAAATCAAAACAAAGAATATATTAGGAATACAAATTTAAATATCAGACAGAGACAGGACAGAAGAGAGAGAGAGAGAGAGAGAGGAGAGAGAGAGAAGAGAGAGAGAGAAGAGAGAGAGAGAGAGGAGAGAGACGAGAGAGAGAGAGGAGAGAGAGAGAGAGAGAGAGAGAGAGAAGAGAGAGAGAGAGAGAGAGAGAGGAGAGAGAGAGAGAGAGAGAGGTGAGAGAGAGAGAAGAGAGAGGAGAGAGAGAGAGAGAGAGGAGAGAGAAGAGAGAGAGAGAGAGAGAGAGAGAGAGAGAGAGAGAGCACAGGAATGCATGGGGTCTGTGTTTTTTTTGTTTTAGTTGATTTTTTAATCATGTATTGCATAATTATGCACTGAGACTGTCAACTTCCTATAGTCTTTCATAATCTCCATCACCCTGCCAAAGTGTATAACCTTGATGTTTGTGCGTGCGCGTGTATGTGTGCGCGTGTGTGTGTACAATCGACTTTGCAAAACTACTAATTGTTTTCGGTTGCGTGTGTGTTGTAGAGGTCGAAAACAAGCGCTTTGATTTGTTTTTGCAAGATGTAGCGCTATATGAATTCCATTGCATTGGTATTACTAATAGTAGTAGTAGTAGCAGTAGTAGTAGTAGTAGTAGTAGTAGTAGTAGTAGTAGTAGTAGTAGTAGTAGTAGTAGTAGTAGTAGTAGTAGTAGGAGTGGGAGTCATGATGATGATGATGATGATGTGGTTGATGACTGTTTTTATTATCATCATCATCGTTATTATTATCATGATAGGTGCGTGCATTTTTTTCTTTGGAAATAGATGTTACAGTATAGAGTGACTGTCTCTGTTAGACTTTTTGATGGTGTTCTTATGCTTACGTGGGGATTTCCCTTATCTTTCTTTAACTGTATTGATGCACTTTGATTCAACATGGACGTAAGCTTGGTTAAAATAATCAAGATAAAATGCTAATAATAATACATGGAATGTATATAGCGATAGATCATTCAAAAACAAATCAAAGCGCTTGTGTCTTATGTCCAATACTTTTTCAACTGGAAAAAACAGGAAACAACCCTATAATAACACTAAACTAATCAAAATCACTTGTCAGTATATGGTCATATAATGTGCATGTTGTTAAAGCTCATAAACAAAACAAGGGTTGCTTTTTTATCGAGAAAATGGAATAAGTACTCGTGTGCTTTTTTTTTTTTACATCCAGTTCCCGTGTTTATGTGGTTTTGAAAATTGTATCCTTTGTTCCCACCAGCACACAACGGCCTATTCTTTCGAAAAGCGAAACAGGATTTAACGTGTGCGCAAGATATTATGCATGCGTACGCGTTTCTTACACGTGGCCTCTGTTTGTAATCTCATGTGAAGGAGATGTTGATGCTTTAAATTGACCATAGCAAATTGTTCGAGATGTGTTTGACCCTTTAAAAGCCAGCATTGTATCAATTCTTTTTTTATCATATGCATTTCTCATACAATGAGAGAACACATGAGAGAGAATGACATTTTAAGAAAAAAACTAGAAAATACAACAAAAAGAGGAAAGAGAAATTGATTTTGTGTGTGCTGTAACTGAGCACTATATTTGAATTTTGTAAAAATAATTATAGCGTGCAGTAAATGCTAACTTGATATAGCATTTCAATTCGTTGCCCCAAAGGTTTTACTAGATTTCAAACTCTCTTATCAAGAAAGATGGAACGGCAAAATAAGTTGGGGGGGGGGGGGGGGATTTAGGGGGAGGATTCGAACCCCATACTTCGCAATTGCCTTGCTTCCAGGCCACAAACAAACACATCTCATGGAATGAAGCATTTTGCATATCCACATTTTATTCAAATACTTCTCTTTTTTCATCCTTTCTTGCATCGTCTCGGTTAAGTTCCCGTTCTGTTTATTTTTAAAAATCACACAAAATAACAATCGTTATTAACTAAAGAAAAAGAGAACTTAGATGAAAATCAGCGACAGAAGCAGCTATTTTCATGATGTTACGTCATTGACAATAATCTAATAAGATAGAAGACATAATACAGCAAGCCGTGACGTGGTGTGGGCTTTTTGAACAGTGGAATAACTTTCCAACGCTGGAATTGTTATTATTATTGTTGTCAATGCCAGAGAGAGAAAGAGAGAGAGAGAGAGAGAGAGAGAGAGGAGAGAGAGAGAGAGAGAGAGAGAGAGAGAGAGAGAGAGGAGAGAGAGAGAGAGAGAGAGAGAGAGAGAGAGGAGAGAGAAATGAGATGAACAAGATTTATTTTCAGGCACCAGCCCCAAGAATGGGGTAGAACAAAGCATAGCAAAGCAAAGCAAATAATGCAAAAATAAATAAAACCTCATGACATATATGGCAACTGTACATAGTATGACACCCGTGCACAGAGAAAAACAGGTCGTACAAAGATAGAAAAAATGTTTTTATGTAAAACAAACGGAAACATAGTGTCATTTTATATGAAAAGGCAAACAACAAAATACGTTCTAGATGATCATTGCATTTCTGAATAACGTCACAGAAAACAATGATGAATTTGAATCGTAGATTAAGATACAAGGGTTTTTAAAAGCTTCAAAGACAAAGGATTAAAAGAAGTTGAGATAAAAAAAACTATCCAGTCCACAAAAAGAGAGTAAGAATTATTTTTATTTTAAAAAAAAACAACAAAACCAGCTACATAAAAGGGATTTCATTTTGCGAGACAGCAATCAATGTCAAAAAATCACTGCAAAACTACGTTTGTGGAAACAGAAAAAAAAAACTCCACAACAACAAATATTTCTTCTTTTTGTAAAACAGCTGCCGACACAAAAGTATTTCTTCTTCGACTGTTAATTTGCACAAAAATTCCAAAACTCATCATCATTTTGCAAAACAGCGAGTGCGTTTCTTTACTTCGTCACACGGCGGCAAAACAGGAGTGCTGTAGTAGTCCAGCTATCAAACACATCAGCTACATTTTTACAAACTGGCCACAACAACAGCTGCCATGATAAGAAATAACCTCCATTTCCCAACACCCATTGTCAACTCGCAAAAGTAAATAAAATAAACACAGATGTCATTTCTCAAAAAAAGAAGAAAACGGCTAAGATACAGCCTCCATTTCGCTGCGGAAGTGCCTCCATTTTGGAGAAGAAATAAATGAGGGTAGAGGATGAAGGGCTGTCATTTGGTGGTGGGGGTGGAGGTCGATAATTAACAATGATTGGATGAAGTAGGCGGAAGAGGAAAAGGGATGGGTAAGGGACTGTGCACTTCTAAGCATTGTTCCTCTGCCATTGTCTGTTAATGGATGCTGGCATTAGAGCTCTTCTAGCCTTCCTTCCCGCGGAGTAGTGTCATCACAGTATTGATGGATGCTGGGTGAATGTGTTCTGACCTTCCTACACTCACAGTAGTGCCATCACAGTATTGATGGATGCTGGGTGAATGTGTTCTGACCTTCCTACACTCACAGTAGTGCCATCACAGTATTGATGCTGTGTGTTCTGACCTTCCTCCACTCACAGTAGTGTCATCACAGTATTGATGCTGTGTGTTCTGACCTTCCTACACTCACAGTAGTGCCATCACAGTATTGATGCTGTGTTGATGTGTTCTAACCTTCCTGCACTCACAGTAGTGCCATCACAGTATTGATGGATGCTGAGTGAATGTGTTCTAAGCTTCCTGCCCGTGATGTAGTGCATCACAGTATAGATGCTGTGTTGATATGTGCTAACCTTCTTGCTTCCAAAGTAGTGCCGTCAAATTTGTGCTAAATATTGGCATTTTAATTTTTTTTTAATTCTGTATTTCAAGTATAAAATAAAAAGCACTCATGTGCTTTCTTAATTCAGTTCCCATGTGTATGCAGTTTTGTAAATATTGTCATCTGTTCCCACTCGGCACACAATGGCCTACTTTTAGAAAATCAGACAAAATTTAATGGTGCACAAGATGTTTCTGCGTGTGTTCGCACACGGGCCTCGGTTATAGTATCATCCAAGGAATTTTGGGGGAGAGTGAGTCATAACCATGTGTGTGTGTGTGTGTGTGTGTGTGTGTGTGTGTGTGTGTGTGTGTGTGTGTGTGTGTGTGTGTGTGTGTGTGTGTGTGTGTGTGTGATTTCTTTTTTTTATTCAAGGATAATGGATAAGCTCGTGTGCTTCTTTTACATCAAGTCCCCGTGGGTATTCAGGTTTTTAAAAATAAATCTTTCATATGTTCCACCGGTCACACAATGGCCTACTCTTTACGAAAAGCTGATCAGATTTAACGTTGCGCAAGATGTTCTGCGTGCTTTCGGACACGGGGCCTAGGTTTATATTCTACACCGTGGGTGTGTGTGTGTGTTGTGTGTGTGTGTGTGTTGTGTGTGTGTGTGTGTGTGTGTGTGTGTGTGTGTGTGTTTGTGTGTGGTGTGGTGTGTGTGTGTGTGTGTGTGCGCGGCTGTGGGTGCTGGTGTGTGTGTGTGTGTGTGTGTGAGATATGGGAAAAACAAAAACAAAACAGACATACAACAAATATAACGGCACAGAGATACAGAGACAATCACGAGCTAAAAAGACATAAGCATTTATTGACCATAACGAAACATTAGGAAACGATATTCACAATGAAGGAAACGAACAGGGAATTCAACAAACACACAAACACAACAACAAAAATAAAACACATCTCACAGAAAAAAAATTACCTAAAAATGATAAAACTGAACAACTTAATGTTATATCCACAACTATGCCATAAAGATAACAAAAAATTTTTTCCTCTCATTGACAGAGAGGTTTGCAATTCGGAGGGATGCATATCACATTACGGGCAATAAGCCTCCAATCAAACTCCGCATCCAGCAGCACGGGGATAAATTGCATTGAGCAGGATCAGGTCTGCCCCAGGCTTCAGTCTCGAATGCAATGAAGAACCGGCAGCCAAAATAAAAACAAAAATGGCCCAGTTTTGGCCAATCTTTAATCATTCACGTCATGCCAGTGACGTTAATGAGCAGTGAGGTGACGTGATGTGACGGTGAGTTAGGTCAGTGAGTTTTTCACCACTCCTGTTTCAAGATACACATTATCTGCTTGATAATACAGTTTTGTTTTGGGCTGTACTGCAGAGAGCTGATTAATTTTGACATCATGGATCAGTCATGTAAAACATTTGATAGCTTTCACTCTCCAGACTGACTCTATGTGGGTTTATAAGTTTGGAGTTGATACCCTTTCTTGCTGTTTTTTTATGAAGCTTGACTACATCATTTTTGAGAGTGTGAGAGATGGTGTTTCATGCATTTTTGACACCTGTTCTTACCGGCACAAATGGCCTCATTTTTCCAAAAGGCAGAGCAGGTTTTCACGTGGACACAGTATATTCTGCATGCAATCACGTACAAGACATAGGTGGATAGTCTAGACTGAAGTACTTCTGGTGGAGTGGAGTTCTTACTGATATCAACTCCTCTTTAAGAAGCTTCTAAGTGGTGACTTGAACCCAGGACAATCAAATTGCAATGGCAAAGATCTATCCACTAAGCTACCCTGACCCCATAGTAGGTAGAACCCATGGTGCCACTGACCCACGAAATGGGCACCGGTTACCAGATTTTCAAAACTGCAAATTATCCGCCATGTTGTCAGCTTCCTGCCAGACTTTGCTTCAGACAGACAGAAATTGCATCTGACAGAATGATGAGAGTCCAAACAAGAGATTACACCCACAATGCAGTCAGCTGTTGATTGGCAGGAAAACTAAGAATTGCTGGTTAGCTCATCCTCCATCATCCAAGTCGGTAGCACTGACAGTGATGGGTTATGACAGTGATGGGTTATGACAGTGATGGGTTATGACAGTGATGGGCTATGACTGTGATGGGTCTTATGATCAGTGATGGTTTATGACAGTGAATGGGCTATGACAGTAATAAATTGTTATGGACAGTGATGTGTTTTGACAGTGAGGGTATATGACAGTGATGGGCTAGTACCAGTGATGTTTATGAACAGTGATGTGTTATGACAGTGATGGTTAGACAGTAATTTGGGGATTGACAGTGATGGTGTTAGACAGTGATGGGTTAATGACAGTGATGGGTTATAACAGAATGGGTTATACCTGTATGTGGCTATGACAGTGATGGGTTATGACAGTGATGTGTTATGACAGTGATGTGTTATGACAGTGATGGGTTATGACAGTGATGTGTTATGAAGTTATTACATCAGCACAGACCACAGACCTTTCGCCTGCTTGCTGCCAATCTCCATCATCCACGTCATGTCACTGACGTTAATGATCAGTGAGGTGACGCGGTATGACGGTGAGTTAGTTCAGTGATTTTCCCACCCCTCCTCCTGTTTACAGTTTCATGTCATCCTCTGCTCTGATGATACAGTTTTTATTGCCAGTGAGCTGATTGCGCTGACATGACAGCTTGGATCCATCATGTGGAACATGTGATAGCTGAGGAGATAATCCCCTGTTCCAGTAATTTATTATGAAGCTTGGATATAATGTTTTTGAGGGGATGGGGATTGGAAGTCGCACGTCATCATCTGCTTTGAGGATGCAGTTTTTATTGCCTGTGCTGATTGAGTTGGTGAACATGGATTATTCAGAAAATTTGATATTACAGTTGGCATTAATTTTTTCCTATGTTACATCACACTTTTTTCACGAGGAGGAGAGAGAGAGAGAGAGAGAGGAGAGAGAGAGGAGAGAGAGAGGAGAGAGAGAGAGAGAGAGAGAGAGAGAGAGAGAGAGAGAGAGAGAGAGAGAGAGAGAGAGAGAGAGAGAGAGGAGAGAGAGAGAGAGGAATGCCTTGTTGTGATATTTTCCATGACATTTTGAAAATATTTCAAAAGAGACAGTGGACAGAAAGAGAGACAGAGAAATATAGAAACACATGAAGAAAGGTCAGACATATATAGCCACAGAGATTGCAAGTAAACTGGCGAGTTCATTGAAAGAAAAATTAAACAAATATAAAAAGAAATAGTTGAGTTCCAAAATCTTAATGATTAACATTATACACACGATACTGTTTTTGATGATAGCAACATCACTTCACTTTTAAAATATTTCTTTTAAAACATGGAATATTTTGGAGAGCAAAAACAGGCTTTAGTCAATGTATTGTCAGCTAGCTCCCCCTCATACGCGCCAGTCAAAAACAAATGCTTTAGAAACAATACTAAGTAATGCTGCCATAGATGAATCATACGCAGCAGTTTAAAAATAGAAAACAAGCCACAAGCCTTACCCTTTTACAGAAACCACAAGCCTACTCTTTTACAGCCAACCATTTTTCATCAACGTCATCTGCCTGACGTCATTAATCACTGAAAGTGAAGTGGAATGGCACTTCTGCCAGTCCTAATCTTGTTCACAGACACACATTCTTCCTCGGATGCATTTTTCTGTTATCTATCTGCTTCAGCAGTTGACGGAATTTGACAGGATGTGATGATTGATTTGTACACCTTCCTAGCTGACTTGTGTCGTTGTCGTTGTTGTGTTGTGTGATGTATTATGCAACGGTGGGTGGAAATGTAATTTCGTTCGTATGAAACTGGGCTTTTAAGCAATCAGTTATTGATTTTCTCTGGTTTGTTTTACTTGTCAATCTTTTTGTTGATCTTTTTGGTAGCTGTCTCTCTGACTATGTCTGTTTGTGTGTGTTATCTGTTGTCTGTCTGTCTGTCTGTCTGCTGTGTTCGTGTGTGTCGTCTGTCTGTGTTCTCTCTGTCTCTCTGTCTGCTGTCTCTGTCTCTGTCTGTGTGTTGGTTGTGTGTTGTCTGTCTGTTGTCTGTCTCTCTCTCTCTCTCTCTCTCTCTCTCTCTCTCTCTCTCTCTCTCTCTCTCTCTCTCTCTCTCTCTCTCTCTCTCTCTCTCTCTCTCTCTCTCTCTCTCTCTCTCTCTTGGATAGCCAAGTGGTCAGAACATTGCGCTCGAATTTGACGACCCGGGTTTGATTCCTGGTCGATGAGATTTTTCTCCTGGAGATAACATCAGTGCCGACTCCACTCTCCCAAAGTCCTTTGGTTGAGACTAAAACCGAGGCCCCGTGCGCGAACGTACGCAGAACATCTTGCGCACACGTTAAATCATGTTCCGCTTTTCGTAAGAGTAGTTCATTGTGTGCCGGTGGGAACAAATGACATTTACAAAACCGCATACGCACAGGGACTGGATGTAAAAAATCACATGAGGTCTTATTCCATTATCCTCGATATAAAGAAAAAAAGAAGTAAATAAATACATGTATATAAATATCTATAAATAAATATATATATAATATATATATATATTCTTCTCTCATCTCTCTACTCTTCTCTCTCCTCTCTCTCTCTCTCTCTCTCTCTCTCTCTCTCTCTCTCTCTTCTTTCTCTCCTCTCTTCTCTCCTCTCTCTCTCTCTCTCTCTCTCTCTCTCTCTCTCTTCTCTCTCTCTCTCTCTCTCTCTCTCTCATTCTCTTTATCAACCAAGCATTGTTCTGAAGGAATATTATATGATAATCCATTTTATTGTGTTTAAGTTTATAATTTTATCTTAATGGAAGGTCATCTGATTTTAAAAAAGACGAAGCATTACAACCCAATAAAATGGAATTTCAAAAACAAGCACTAGTTAGCAATAGAATAAAAGATTGATGTATGCTTGCTTCTATGTAATACTTTATCTTTATTTTTTTACTGTTCTCTCATCTTCTCTCTCTCTCTCTCTCCTCTCTCTCCCTCTCTCTCTCTCTCTCTCTCTCTCTCCTCTCTCCTCCTCTCTCCTCTCCTCTCTCTCCTCTCATGAATGTCATCTTATATACAGAAGCAAAAGACATGGTTACGAAGGAATATGATACATTTATCACGTCGTTTAAGGTGCTGCTGATACAGTTTGTATCCTGTATGGGTAAGGTTCATACGTTTATTTGTCATAAGACAAACAGACGGACAGACAGATAGACAAACATAAAAATGGAAGCAAAACAAGACAGACAAAAATAAAGAATGAAAGAAAAAATAGAAGAGAAAGAAACAAGAAAGAACAAGTAAAAGATACATAGATATAGTATGCATGTATCCGTAACAGGATTGTAGGTAGAGAAAGAGAGAGTGAAGGAGAGAAAGAGGGAAAGAGATAGAGAGAGAGCAATAGAGAAAGAAAGATATAAGAAAAAAAAAGAGACAAGAAGAGAGAGAGAGAGGTGGGAGAGATTAGAGGGAAAGAGGCACAGAGACAGAAAGAGAGTAAGAAACAGAGACATAGAGAGAGGGGAGTGAGATAGAGAGAGTGACACAAAGAAAGTTGGAGAGACAGACAGAGACACAGACAGACAGGCAGACAAAGAGACAGACACAGAAAGAGACAAAGAGAGAGAGGCCAAGAATGAATCCCTCAAACTGGTTGTTTTCTGTGGAATTGGCTTCAGAGCAGGTAAATCCCCGCTTTGCCCACAGCTGATTGAAATGGGCGCTGTTTCGCTGTTCTCTCCAAATGGGCACTGGAGTGTTTTTTTTCTATTTCCTCAGACTGGCCTAAAAATAAGCTGTATTTTCTCCACATTCCATATCAGTCTAATATTGATTGTAAGTTCCCGAGTTTTTGCTATTAACAAGATTGACTCCATGCAAATTGTGCATTCTTTCTTTTTCTCTTTTTTTTAAAGAATGACATGAACTTTGTTTTCGTTCCTCGACTAGATTTCTGAGGTTCACCAATGATGAGACTTGACTTATGTGGCCGGTTTTGTCCACCATGAAGGTAGCCACATTCTGACTTCGGAACAATGGCGCCATTTAATAGCAGCTATTTAACTTGTCATTATTCGCGTCTGTCCTGCGCCAAAAATCGAATATTCTAGGTGTGAAATTTTCCTAAAATCAGGCTGATCTTAGGGCCTATGTAGGAAGCTCAGAACCAATGACTTGCGGCATCGTCAAGGTTACAGTTGTGATTTATTTGCATTGAAATAGTAAAAGGAACAAAAACTTCAGAAAGTGTCTTAGCAAAAGAAGACTAAGACCAGTGAATAATGCAAATAAAACTAGCCACAAAAAAGAGCTGGTCAGTATTTGAAAATTTAATTTCACTTTATAACCTTAAGCAGTTTTACACAACAAAAAATCGCAAACAATACAACCAGTTGAAGCATGTTTAAAATGCAGATCAAGAACTTATTCTGGTTTACAGCAAAAAAGCCACTTGTACGTAAACTAGTTTGCGTGACAATGATGTACTGCACATCCCACTGAGAACAGCCAACAGTACCAGGTGCATGGAAAGTATACAGGTCAGCATCATTGGCCGTGCTGACTTAGTGCCGTCAGGTGCCACACCATGAATTAGTGATCGCGCTGTCTGAACTCTCCCCAACAGCAATCCTTGACTGCTCAGGGGACCGGATAGCTCAGTGGTCAGAGCACTCGCTTTCCGCAAGCTAAGGTTAAGTAGCACCGAGCGTAGTTACCGAGTAGATGGGTGACCGTTTGCGCGCTTTGGTTTCTGTACAGTCCCCCAGTTCACCGAAGCTGTAAATGGATACCTGCCTTCTTTAAGGTCAAGGAAGGTATGGGCGCCGCCCTCAACATGCTGGCGCTTTGAGAAGCTCTCTGATGCCTCGCTCCCCTACGACCACACAGGTTATAGGACAACTTTACCTGTTTAGACCGTGCTACTAAGGTTCATAGATCACATCTTTCCAAATCGTTACCTGTGTGTCAAACAGTGAAGAAAACCAACTTTGACTAAACAATACCAAAAAGATACATCCAAGTTTGGATTCCACAAAATAAATGAAATCAAACATGATTAAGGTAGAGGTAAAGGTGTCCCATAATCTATAGGTCGTAGGGTAGCGAGGTATTCAGAGACCTCAGCTTTTCCAGGGGCCAGCATATTGAGGGCGGTGCACACACACACACCACACACACACACACACCACTACACACACACACACACACACACCACACACACCACACACACACTCGCGCACGCGCACAACAACACACACACACGCTCACCCACGCACGCGCACACGCACATAACGCACGCACTCACGCACGTAAGCACATACACACATACGCACACTCGCACGCGCGCGCCTGCGCTTACACACACAGTCTCTCAATGAAGAGGAGATAGAGAGAGTGAGACAGACAGACAGACAGACAGACAGACAGACAGACAGACAGACAGAGAAACAGACAGGAGAGACTAGTTAAACAGATAGTCTGAGGAGAGATATGCGAAGACAGAGAATTTCAGATAGCAGGAGGGAGAAACAGTCAAAAGAACAGGCTCACACACACACACACACACACACACACACACACACACACACACCACACACACAACACACACACACACACACACAACACACACACACAGATAGACAGACAGACAGACAGACAGACAGACAGACAGACAGACAGAGTTGAAATAAAATGACTATTTTCACAAACAAACGCTACGCAGTTTTGACAGCTAAATACACAGGTCATAGAAAGAGAGAAACGGGAGGAGAGAATGTAATCCACTTTTAAAGAGAGAAACGGGAGGAGAGAATGTAATCCCCTTTTCTTACAGACTCCAGTACACCGGAACGACTCCAGTCGACTTTTTTCACAGACTGCAATACAGCAGAAAGACTGCAGGAATCTCCCCAGTGTGAGTTACCTAGGCCGCTCTTCTTCCATCGTAAAATAAACAACTAAACCTGCGTCTCAAAAAGAAACATTTAGGGAACAAAATCTAAGTTCCCTTCAAACAGGGAAGTAAACTGATTTAAGATATTGCACGCTTTTTTTTATTAGGTTCGTTTAATAGACAAATCAAGCTGATTTACATGTCTTATTACTTTTTATTTTCTTAAAATCGCCATATGTTTTTTACTTAAAACACGGCTTTCTGACAAGTCATTAAATAAACTTTCAGATGAAAAGATCGTGTTGTAGGAGTTTTGTGTTGTTCTTTTTGACAAATTGCGGTTGTACTTAACCAGCAGTGTTCATTTATTTATTCATTTTTGAGCACAACACACACACACACACACACACACACACACACACCACACACACACACACACACACACACACACACCACACACACACACACACACACACACACACACACAGGTCTTTATATCTGTCATTGAACATTCTATCAATCAAATGGGAAAACGCCGAGTGAAAGAGATGATTAAACATCTTGCATTTATTTATTTTATTTTTTTGGGGGGGGGAGAATGGGACTCGGTGTTGCCAAAACTGTAACCCTAAAAGAATGTTTTTGCTGGAAGCAACATATTTTCTTTTAGAGTTTTCTTTCTCCCGAAATTTACATCGGACTCTTTTGCTTAACAAATGTACCAAACATTCTTAAATTTTCTAGACCAAAAAAAGGATTAATAAGAATAAGTAAAAACCACAATACCTCATGCTTAAATACTGGAGAAAATTTTAACTTTGGACTGTCTGTTGAATCTTTTTCTTTTAACTTATAGAACCCAAAAGAAAAAGGACAGCCAAGAAAACATACCAACCCACAGAACCAAGCAAACCCAGACCACCAAACCCCCACGACCAAGCAAACCCCCAAAGCACACTGACCTCATCGGAGTCCAGATCCACTTCCTCTTGCATGGCTGCACACCAGGGCTGCAGATGACGTCACGTCATGCCCTGTGAGTTACGTCAGAGTTATCCATGGTCATGACGCAGCAAAAAGCACCTTTAAATCCTGCCGTCATCCAGTGGTGAAAGTTTAGCTGTGCGCTGCAGCGAAGTGTGTGGGAGTGGTGTTGGTGTCTGTGTGGCCATCTTTTCCGGCTGTCTTACTAGCATGTCTATGTTTTAAAATCAATACAAAACTAGCCATTAAAAGTTGCTGAGTTGGCATTACTCAAAAATTTGTTGATTATGTGTAGTTTGTGCAACATCTTATACTCATTTTTGTCAGAATTATAATACTTTTTTTTTTTACAAACAAAACAGTTTTTGTTTTAATTAGAAAGTGACCGTTTTATCACGTAAAAGTATGATCCACAGATAGTTGACAATCATTTGTGTTTTTTGTTAAAATGCCGTTGAAATCTTACAATCTTATTGAAGAGTTTATTTTTTCTCTCTTGAAGTAGCTGCTTTTTATGGGGTTTTATTTTCCAGCAAGCTTGCGTTAAAAAAACTTTCTATCTTAAAAATAGGACAGATTTTGTTAATGACACAATAGTATTTCGTCAAAATTATAAAGAAAACTAATGCTCTACATGTTGACTCACAAAATCGATCTCACTTGAGCACTGCCGTGAACTACGTTAAGTAGCATTGTTTTGTTTTATTTCAGGGCATCAGTTTGAGGTGAAAATGTCAGAACAGAAAAAAATCATGTCTTTTTCGCACGAATGAAACTTGTTGAAGTATTGTATCCACTGCAGACACGTTTCTGTCAAAATGCCAGACACCCAAACTTTATTTTTCTTCCATCACAACACACTTATTTCACATTCCTCAACATTTTTTTGTATAAAAGAAAATAGCCAATCCAACACATTTGAGATGAAGAAAAACAGTAAACTACTCACAACCCAGTATACTAGGGCAAAAAAAGAGAAAAAAAATCACCCGAATTCCGCCCATGGAAATCAAAAGAACAAAGACTCGCTGTATATCAGACGCAACTGCACAGAAGACAACCAAATCCTGTCACGACGGTTATGACATAAGAGAAACAGAACCAAGATCCCTTCACTGACACTGTTCTTTATGCACAGAAGAGAAAAAACCACGATCCATGTTACTGCCACTGATGTTCATGCAGGGAAAAAGAAACTACACCCCTGTCACTGACACTGTTCTTTAGCACAAAAGAGGAAAGAAACAAAATCTCTATCACTGACGCTGTTCTTTATGCATGGAAGAAGAAAGAACCACGATCCATGTTACTGCCACTGATGTTCATGCACAGAAAAAGAAGCTACACCCCTATCACTGACACTGTTCTTTATGCACAGAAGAAGCAGGACACCAAATCTCTGTCACTGACACTGTTCTGTATGCACATAAGAAAGAAACAAAACTCCTATCACTGACGCTGTTCTTTATGCAGAGAAGAAGAAAGACACCACATCCCTGTCACTGACACTGTTCTGGCACCGCTCTCTCCAAGAAACCAACCTGTCCTGGGAATCAGCGGCCAGTGCCAGACCAGCCCTTACCCCAGGCTTTCCCCCAGTCAGCAGCAGCACCAAGGAAATGATCCGCTCTGCTGCTACAGTGATGCCCATGTGAGCCATAAAAGTCTACGAGGCATTGGCCATGTTAGTTCTTCTACCACCACAAAAGAACAAAAGTAATGTGGAGTCTGTATTTTGGCTCCATCTGATGCCAGCCAGGCAGCTACTGTGGCTGTGAACACGGTGTTAGCACTTAGGAAGTAGCAGAACTGTCAGACTCTTCCAGCTGTCAACTGTATCCTGTTACTTCTTCGTGTGATGTCTAAAGCACTGGACAGTTGTTTCAGTCTGCTTTATGTTGACGTTTTGTCTCTTGCTGTCACATTTTTTTTTCAAGGAAGTTTTTGAGGTGGTATTATCCCATCGGTTTTTCTTGTTTTCTTTAGTTAGTTATCATGAATCTGTTTCTCAGTGCTTTGTATATCTATTTTCTGAAAGATGAAAATTATTTGTTTGTTAATAAAGTTAACATTTGTCTCATGGTATTGGTGTAATGTAATGTGCTAATTAAGAAATAAAAAGGAAAAAAGGGAAAAAACATTTAAAGAAGATGGAAAGAAAAGAAAAAAGAAGAAAGAAAGAAGGGAGAAAGAAAGAAAGAAAGAAAGAAAGAAAGAAAGAAAGAAAGAAAGAAAAAGGAAAGAAAGAAAGAAAGAAAGAAAGAAAGACAAAAAGAAGAAAAAAAAGAAAGAAAAGGAAAGAAAGAAAAAACAAACAGAGAAAGAAAGAAAGAAAGAAAGAAAGAAGAAAGAGTAAAAGAAAGAAAGAAAGAAGAAGAAAAAAGAAAGAAAGAAAGAAAGTAAGAAAAGAAGAGAAGAGAGAAAAAAGTGATGAAGAGAAGACAAAAGAACAGAATGAAAAAAAAAAAAAAGACAAGAAACAAAAGTGAAAGAAAGAAAGAAATACTGATTCCATAAAAGAAAAAAAAGAAAACGAAATCAAGACACGTAAACAAAAAACCACAAAATAATAACATGAAGACATGGACCA
>CM060320.1:73080641-73123141 GCA_030674155.1 Stramonita haemastoma | reverse complement strand
ATACTGCCTTCATTCATAAATAAATAAAAAAACATGCACAGCACAGCAGACTTCAGACCCAAGTGTCTGAAGCCAATGGAGAGAATTGAGGTCATCATCATTGACCCCGCTGACTTATTGCGGTCAGGTGCCACAGCCTGAATTAATCATCACACATTTGGGGCCATCTCTCCCGCTATGCCGGATGCTAATAGTGGTGAACAGAATGTCAGAGCAGACACAGTCATCACATGTTGTGTCTCCCGCAGTCAAAATACGGCTGCCTTAATGGTGTACAATAACCGTTGCATATGCAGATATCTGACTATGGGAGACAGCTTAAGGTCGGAAACGAAAAAAAACGTCACTTTTATTATCTTTTATTAGAAATGGTGAAAGAAAAGAATATAGCTGGCTGGAAAAAAACAGAATGGAAAATACTGAAATGACAGAATTGTTTGTTTTGTTATTACAGAGAGCCCGGGGAAAATCTGACGAGAAAAAAAAACTGCCATCAATAGCATAGAGCCAGACTACGTACAGTTACATTTACCCCATACTCTCTCCTCTCTCTCTCTCTCTCTCTCTCTCTCTCTCTCTCTCTCTCTCTCTCTCTCTCTCTCTCTCTCTCTCTCTCTCTCCTCTCTCTCTCTCTCTCTCTCTTCTCTCTCTCTCTCTCTCTCTCTCTCTCTCTCTCTCTCTCTCTCTCTCTCTCTCTCTCTCTCTCTCTCTCTCTCTCTCTCTCTCTCTCTCCTCTCTCTCCTCTCTCTCTCTCTCTCTCTCTCTCTCTCTCTCTCTCTCTCTCTCTCTCTCTCTCTCTCTCTCTCTCTCCTCTCTCTCTCCTCTCACACACACACACACACAATTACACAACAAAACACACACACACACACACACATACACACACACCACACACACACATACACACACACACACACACACACACACACACACACACACACACACACACACACACACACACACACACACACACACACACACACCACACCACACACACACACACACACACGAGCGCGCGTGCAGTCAACACACACACAACAACAACAACATCAACTACACGCAAAAACATTACACCACACGCGAACGACGCGTATTCACGCACGCACGCAGAAAAAGTATTGAATGAATTTTTGCGGTTTCAAATTATCAGACTCAGAAGGTGGTGACGAATAATTTCTATAAAAAGAGAAATTGTACCCCTATAACTCACCAAACCATTGATTGACTCTTATACTCTTCTTATTAATAAATGCGCAGCAAGACTATAAAGACTTCAGATTGAGAATGACAAACAAACAAAAAAAGAGAAAAAAAATGCTACATACAGAGAAACAGTCAAATTTATTTATTTATTTATTTATTTATTTATTTATTTATTTATTTATTTATTTATTTATTTATTTATTTATTTATTTAATCTATCTATTTATCTATTTATTTACTTATTTATTTATTTGTTTTTTTATTTGATTATTCTTTTGTACCGGAGATAACGGAATAAGCAACCATATGCTTTTTCACATCCAGTCACTGTGTGTATGCAACAGAAAAAAAAAATTCCATATTGATTTTGATCATATGATTTCTGATCACGATGAACGCTTGTAGCAATAAACTGCGTGTACTATTATCTAAATGAATCAATAAAGTAATTAAATAAATGCGTGAATGTATAAAGGAATGGTTGAGTAAAGTGGTGAATGCCAAAATGTATAAGGAAATACACAAATAAATGATTTTATATAAAGACGAAAACAGGATGGCTGTAAAGCCAAAGGTAAAGGTGTCCCATAACCTATGTGGTCGTAGGAGAGAGAGGTATCAGAGACCTCAGCTTCTCTAGGGGCCAGCATATTGAGGGCGGCAGCCATCTCCTCTACTACCTCGCTGTTTTACCTTTCCTGACCCTAAAGAGGGCATGTACCCATTTACAGCTGGATGAACTTGGGGACTGTACCAAGGTGCGCAAACGGTCACCCACCCACTTGGTAACCACGCTCTATGCTGCTTAACGTGACTTGGGGAAAGCGAGTGCTCTGACCACTGAGCTATCCCGTCCCCATTGACACAAAAGTCCAAAACGAAAAATCCATTCCCAAAAATTGAATATGAAACCCAGGCAAGAGAGTGAAGATAGCCTAAACTTTCCCTGACAATTCCATAGAACTTGAAGAGCACAAAAATCTATCCAATCTGGCTTGCTTTTGCAATGTTTCTGCTGTCCTGAAAACTTCTCAAAGCAGTCTAAAAATTGGGATTTTTCTGATTGATTGAAAGATGTCTTGAGGTTCGTTCTGCTTTTCCTTCGTTTGCTCTTTTCTCTATGTGTCTGTCTGTCTGTCTGTCTGTTTGCCTCTCTGTCTCTCTCTGTCTCTTTTTCTCTCTTTTTGTTTCTCTCTGCCTCTCACTGTGTCTCTCACTGTGTCTCTCACTGTCTCTCTCTCTGTCTCTGTCTGTCTGTCTATCTGTCTGTCTGTCTCTCTCTCTCTATCTCTGTCTCTCACTGTCTCTGTCTGTCTCTGTCTGTCTCTGTCTGTCTGTCTCTGTCTGTCTGTCTGTCTGTCTGTCTGTCTGTCTGTCTGTCTGTCTGTCTGTCTGTCTGTCTGTCTGTCTGTCTGTCTGTCTCTCTCTCTCTCTCTCTCTCTCTCTCTCTCTCTCTCTCTCTCTCTCTCCTCTCTCTCTCTCTCTCTCTCTCTCTCTCTCTCTCTCTCTCTCCTTTCATTCTTTCCTTTCCATTATTTTCTTATCCCTTTCTTTCTTTTCTTTCTTTCTTTCTTTCTTTCTTTCTTTCTCTTTCTTTCTTTCTTTCTTTCTTTCTTTTCTTTCTTTCTTCTTTCTTTCTTTCTGTCTTTCTGTCTGTCTGTCTGTCTGTCTTTCTGTCTTTCTGTCTTTCTGTCTTTCTGTCTGTCGGTCTGCTGCATAGGTAACAGCTTGCCCTCCATACTTACTGAATCTATCGTCCGTCAGGAAAGTGTTAAATTCATTGATTTATTTTGTAATTTAGCAAAATGTAATCAGCATTACACATTACATAAACGCATGTGAGGTAGTGTTCTTATAATGTGTATGACCCATGATTTTCTGCTGGGTTTTTGTCACTTCTTATCGATTACGCAGATTAAGAGAGAGGGGGCCATTGGTTGTGATTGAATGGTAGTGCCTTGTAATACTGGCACTGTTGCATAATGTATTGCATCATAATAAATTATGTTGTCTGGCAGGCCTGGGTGGATTGGTGAAAGTAACTACCTGCTGGAAACAGATCCATTTCATTTCAGCCAGCCATATGTACTTTAACAGTCTGTACATACAGGTCTTACATCGTAAAAATAACACAGACGTTTCATCATTGTTCATTTTTTTTTATCTTATTTTTTACACCACTTTATATCACAGCAGATTTCTCTGCGTGAAATTCGGGCTGCTGACTCCGGGGAGAGCCCGTCACCACATGTTCAGCGCCACCCATTAGTTGTTTTTTCTTTTTTCTGGTTGCAGCTGTATTTGTTTCCCTATCAGAGTGACTTTTTTTCAACATAATTTTGCCAGGGACAACTCTCTTGTTGGCGTGGCTCTTGTACGTGCACTAAAGAATGATGTGTAACACACGGGACCTCAGGTTTTCGTCTCATCCGAAAGAAAGCGCCCAGACACTCATGGTCCAATGGACGGCGGTAAAGTTTTGGGTCCAAACGGGATTCGAACCACCGCGCATTCCGACCCCGACTTTTCGCTTTCTAGGGTGGTGCGTTACCTCTAGACCACCGATCTACCACCTGCTGGAAACAGAACCTTTCCATTTCTGCCAACCAGCTTTGCTTTAAGAGTCCATACATACAAGTCTGACATCCTAATGATTGCACAGGCGTTTGTTTCATCATTGGAGCAGGGCTGAGGCTTGACACATGTTCAAGCGAGTGGATATTGGCTGCTTCCTTGCTTTGGATTGGGATTTTCTTTTTCCTTTGCCTTTATTTTTTGTATTGTCAGAGATAAGCTATACAGTTTTTGTGAAAAGAAATTTGACTTTTTTGTTCAGATAAAGACAGATGTTGAGGATTTTTTTCTTTCCTTTTTTGACTAAAGGTCTGAGGTTCACCAACGTTGATGACGTTTTTTTCCAGCAGGAGACGATTTGTCCGCCATTGAGGCGGCACAATCCAACTTCGCTGATGACTCTGAACACAACACCAACATGTTTGCTGGTTTCGGATGACACGATACACCGAGGCCTCGTCTGTCACACCAAATAAATAAAACGTTGCATACTACCCCATCTGCATAGAAGATAAAACCACATCCATAATAAATCATAATCTTGGCGCTGTTTTGGCAGCGGTATCTTAGGAAGTCAGGCTATCACGGGACACAGGAGCCAGCTCCAAAGACCCCGGGCTTTGTCGGATTCAGCAAACGTTATGCAAATGAGGTCCGCTGGTGCCAGAATTTTGCCTATGTGAATCATAACGTCTAGGAGTCAGATACAGTATTGGGCTGTGTTTTCCTAATCATGGCAAAATATGATTCATAACACATAGAGTCAGATAAAGTATTTTCCGTGTTTTTCCTAACCATGGCAAATATGATTCATAAAACGTAGGGTCAGATAAAGCATTGGCTGTGTTTTTGCTAATCTGGAAAATATGATGTATAATTTATCGTATAGAGTCAGATAGGGTATTGGCTGTGTTTTTTCCCAGGCATGAGAAATGCCATTCATAGCGTCTAGATTCAGATAAGGAAATTAGCAGTTATTCCTAACCGTTGGAAAAGTACAAAACAAGTATGTATTCTAGCCATAACGAGAAGAAATCAGTTATTGACTTTTTGATCTACTAACATTTTTCAATCTTCCAGCTTTCATATGTTCTCATATTTCTTGGTATTCTGTTGGTGTGTTATGTAATCACTTCCTACTGCATCAGTCTGATGTCATGACTCGTGTATTCACAGATTATTTCTGGAGTATCAATTTTCTGACCCATTGGATTTTCTTATCAGTAAACTGGGGCCACTTCCTGTCTCCGTGTCTGCATGTTCCTGAAAGATAGAACTGTTCCACTTAATGTGATCAGAAATATGTCAAGGTCTCATACATTGCTAAGTCTACCTTACACACCGAGAGAGAGAGAGGGAGAGGGACAGGACAGACAGACAGAGAAAAAGAGAAAGAGAGATAGAGAGAGACAGAGAGAGACAGAGAGAGAGAGACAGAGAGAGAGACAGAGACCGAGAGAGAGAGATTTGATTTGATTTGATTTATTCTTTTATATCGAGGATAATGGAATAAGCACTCTTGTGCTTTTTTTCATCCAGTCCCCGTGTGTATGCAGTTTTGTAAATGTCATCTGTTCCCACCGGCACACGATGGCCTACTCTTACAAAAAGCAGAACAGGTTTTAATGTGTGCGCAAGGTGTTCTGCGTGCGTGAAAGAGAGAGAGAGAAGAGAGAGAGAGAGAGAGAGAGAGAGAGAGAGAGAGAGAGGAGAGAGAGAGAGAAGGAGAGAGAGAGAGAGAGAGAGAGAGAGAGAGAGAGAGAGAGAGAGAGAGAGGAGAGAGAGATAGACAGACAGACAGACAAACAGACAGAAACCAGACAGATACAAAGCTATAGAGAAAATGAAAGAAAGAATAAAAATAATAAAAAAAAGATTGAAAGACAGACAGAACAAAATGAAAAAAATAATAAACTATATCAGAAAGGAAAGGAAGTAAGAGAGAGGAGAAGAAAGAAAGAAAGAAAGAAAGAAAAGAAAGAAAGAAAGAAAGAAAGAAAGAAAGAAAGAAAGAAAAGAAGAAAGAAAGAAAGAAAGAAAGAAGGAAAGAAAGAAAGAAAGAAAGAAGAAGAAGACAGAAGAAGACAGAAAGAAAGACAGAACAGACAGACAGAAAGAAGAAGACAGCGAAAGAAAGACAGAAAACATAAAGAAAAGAAAAAAAAAGAATAGAAACACACACACACACACACACACACACACACACACACACACACACACACACACACACACACACACACACACACACACACACACACACAACACATCACACGCCCGCGCGCACCACACACACACACACACACACACACACACACACACACACACACACACACACACACACACACACACACACACACACGATTAACCGAAATAACTCAAGAAAGACTACATTAAAAACGACATTAGTTTTTTCTTTTTTTCTTAAAAAGCAAAGAAACACGGAAAAAACCCCAATCAAAAACAAATGGAAGAAGAAAGGAGAGGAATCTGGGGAAAGTGTATGGATTCTGCTCCAATGCCGTCCTGTTATTCTGGGATAGTCTGCAATTACCAAAAGTCAAGGGGCCAAAGTGGGGAGGGAGATGAGATTTCTGGTTAAAATGGCGTCTCCCAGTCATTTGGCCAGAGTCAGTAATTGGATTCTCTCGTGCTTTTCTGATCATTTTGGGCGCTTGCTTTTGTGCTGTCTTCAGTCTGTTCTCCTCCCCCCTCCCCCCTTTTTTAAAGCTAGTATCAGAGAAAAAGGATTTTGTTTTTTTATTTCAAAATGTATATGTGATTATGTTAAGGCAGCTTGACTTGTGTGATTTATGGTTGAGTGAAGAATGTGTGTGTGTCAGTGTCAAATGTATTATGGTCAGTTTCAAGAAGAGTTATCCAGAAGAAAGGGGATCCACCAAGTGTGCAGACTTCTGTCAACTGCTGCCTCAAAAAGTAACAAAAGAAATCTTTGTGTGGATAATTAAAGGTAAAACGCGTACAGTGTTAAGTCATTAAAAGGAATGACAAAACTACTACTGCACACCCTTATTTCTGATTTCCTCACGTCCCTGCAACCCTGTGGATAAGGAAGAGGAAACGTGGAGTTTCATTGTTCTGTCGTTTATCGCGAAAACGCTTATAACGAATACTGTCTTTCTTTTTATGAAATGAATTACTGTCTGCTGTCTGTTTTCAGGGTCCTTGTGTAGATTGTGTGGATAAATACAAAGTCCAGTGGCTTCAGGCAGACTCTTGTGATCACTGCCTGAAACGGTTGCGCCAATCAAGGTGTTGGTTTTTCTCGCTCCTCGGCTAGAGCTTTGCGGTTTGCCAATGGCGTGGTTTGGGGTATGCAATCATTTTCCCACCATTACAGTAGCCGTATTCCGACATTGGAGACAGTTTGATGGGTATTTTCCGTGTGTAATAACAGGGATTAAGACTTTAATACAGAGAGGTTTTAGGAAAGACAGAAACAGCCACACAAAAGAAACAGATTATATTGGTTTATTGAAGACATTTTATCATGTATATATATTATATATATATATATATATATATATATAATTATATATATTATATATATATATATATATATATATATGTGGGGGGGGGGGGAGACATACTTATAAACGATGTGTTGAAAAGCAAAATCATCCACGAGAACTGTGGCCAGGGACACCATATCCTGATTTATGACATGCGCTGTATGCCTTACTGGCTGAATTATTCACGGGATGAACCAGCAGTGCACAGCACAGCAGACAGACTCTAAATGCCGGTGCCAGAGCACACAGACAGGCACCATCACTACAGGCTGGCCCACTGCTGAGAAGATTGGCACCATCAATTAGTCATCCTGCCACTCTCTGAGGCCTACCTGCAGGCTGTTCCACATGATACAGGTACAGTTGCGGATCAGGTACACACTTTCCATTTTTTCACAACCACTGTTTCCATACCTGTAAATTGACGAACGCCATAGCCGAGTGGTTATGACAGCTTGATTCAATCTTATGGATCTCCCCTCTTAGGTCTATTTTGTCTAAAGATTAGGTTGTCGTGTTGACAGTTGTATTGGATTTTAAGGGATTAGGAAGGAGGAAGTTTACTTTTTTTTTCACACACAGACTGATTAAACGCAACAAATGCTATATAAAAAGGTAACGGTAAAGGTGTCCCTTAACCTATGTAGTAATAGGAGAGCGAAGCATCAGAGACTTCAGCTTCTCTAGGGGCTAGCATGTTGAGGGTGGCACCCATCTCTTCTCGCTGCTTTACCTTCCCTGACCTTAAATTAAAGAAAGCAGGTACCCGATTACAGCTGAGTGAACTTGGGGACTGTACTGAAGCCAAGGCGTGCAAACGGCCATCCATCCAATTGGTAACCACGCTCGATGCTGCTTAACCTTGGCTGGGGGAAAGCGAGTGCTCTGACCACTGAGCTATACCGTCGGTAGAAAAGACTATTATTATCATTATTATTATGTAACGTAAAAGAACGTGCCACACAATCTACTGACTAGGTGGCCATCCGCTGTGAATGAGGGAGGGAGGGAAGCCGTGTGGGAGTGGGGGGAGGCAGGAAGGGAGTGAGGGAGGAATGGGGGAGGGGGGAGGGAGGGATGGGAGTGCCTGTCGGCGTTTTGGAATTTTGACAACAGCACTCTTTGGTAGCTTGATGGTGTCTTTGGTACTTTGATGATGATGTCTTTGGTAGCTTGATGTGTCTTTGATACCTTGATGATGATGTCTTTGGTACCTTGATGAAGTCTTTGGTACTTGATGATGATGTCTTGGTACCTTATGATGATGTCTTTGATCCTTGATGATGATGTCTTTGGTACCTTGATGAAGTCTTTGGTACTTTGATGATGATGTCTTTGGTACCTTGAGGATGTCTTTGATACATACCTTCAAGATGTCCATGATACCCTGATGGTGTTTTTAGTATCTTGATGACGATTTTCATACGTTGATGATGTCTTTGGTATCTTGATGATATCTTTTTGTATTTGGATAATACCTGCGTTTATTACTTTTTTGATGATTTGTTTGGTGCAAGGTAAGGCATGCATTGTGGACGCAGAATCATGTCTGTTTTAAAGACACTGGTTTTGATTTCAAGTGAGAATACTATATGTTTTTTTTGTTTTTCTGTGTTTGGGGATTTCTTCTCCCTGGTTTTATGCCTGTTAACTACTATACATTAAGATCTAGACAGGTAATCTTTCAAAATGAAAAAAAAGAAAAATGAAAAATAATGTGGTTTTGTTCTACTCTGTAAATGCGTGTGGCACTATGTGACCATCAAATCATTAACAATAGTTGGAATTAACAGTCCCCCTCACAAGGACTTCAGATGCAATTTTTTCTTTTGCTTTTTTCGTTTTTAACTGGTCTGTCTCACAATTGCATCTTCTGGATATTGAGACCATAGATACTGTTGGAAGGTTTTATAGAGCGACAAGATTTCTACAAAATGTGTAGAATCTCAGTTTACTAGATTACGTGTTTTGGAGAAGATTCAGAAATTAAATTCAACATCAGTCTTTTACTTTTGTCCAAAGTATGTATTTGAGGAGAGACTATCAAAGAAAGCTGCTGTCTTTTTTGCTAAAAAAAACAAAAGTCATCAGTATCATATCCATAGTCCGCTTATTTTTCTTTTGGCAAAACAGTATACACTAACGGTTTTGACCTGTCACCGATAAAGTTTTAAGTTTCCTATTTCTCTGAATAATATTCAATCCAGGACATTAAAAGGAAAAGAGGCCTTCCTTATTCAACACATTCAAATCATCAAACCGCTCCTAGTTCAGCACTTGAAGATAAGAAACACACTCGGTATGCGTCTGTTGTACTAACCCTACGCCAAGAACCCTTCCTTATCCGACACATTCAAATCACAAACCACTCCCAGTCCAACACTTGAAGACCAGAAGAGCACTGGGTATGTGTCTGGTGTACTAATCCCACGCCCAGGAGGGAAAAGCAACACTGATATCTCCGCCATTTATCATGGCAACATTTCCTCCAGAAACCAAACTCTCAAGGGAGGCAGCAGCCAGTACAAGATACCCTGAGGCTGTGACCCATTCAGCATCACTGTGGACATCAGCTGGGAGGGTGCCAGAGCTTGGCCCTGTGGTTCATACAGTGAAGGAGGCAGACAAGGCTCTGGCAGTCTGATCCTCGCCACCATAAAAGAACAAGGGATGGTGTTGTGCTTTTAGACCATGATCTAGGAGAGGGAAACCTCCCCCCCCCTGGGGGGGATTTTTCACTTTGTTTTTCTGAAAGCTTATGATGTTGGTAGAAACATTTGGCATGTTACCCTCTGGGATACAGGTTATTTCAGGAGTGAGAGGTGTATCAACAGTGCATTTTCCCCTCTTTGCGCCCTATATTTAGGTTTTTGGGGTAGGGATGTTCACGCTGCGATTATTGCACAAAATCTGGCTTAACTTCTCATAATTTTATTGTGAATAGCATCTAGTATAATTTTCCCGATTATATAGGCACAGTTTTTTGCTGACATATTTAAAACAAAACTACAGTGATGACTTTAATGCGCGGCCGTCCGAACCGCACGCAGCTGAAATCTGTCTTACCACTCAACCACAGCCGAGCGCTGTTCCGTTCTCTCACCATCAGTTGAGCGGCACTTTCTCATCTCACGCCTTGCGTGTCCTTGTGTGTCCGGTGCCAGAATATATCCAACTATCAGTATGTTCCACAAAATATGCACAAATAAGTCTAGATCAAGATGTTATTATTGATCAGAGAATGTCTGTAACACACAGTAAGTACTGCAACAGCCATAAGTATCATTAACGAAGAGGATGTGTTAACCACAGCGCTTTGAGTCTATGATTTTTTTGAGTTTCTTTTTTTTTTTCCTCAAGAAATTACACATAATATGCAGATCAGTCGCGTGCACACGCACGCGTGTAACACACACACACACACACACACACACACACACACACACACACACACACACACACACACACACACACCACAGCACATTCAAGTGACACACGATAACATACATCTAAAAATAGAACTAGGCGTGGTCATAATTCGTTGTTCTTTTCAGTTCCGCGTCCTCCACCACAAACGTTGGGGATAAGGCAAACTGTTGAGTAGTACTTTTAGTATCCATTTTAACCATCATGTTTCAGGTCATTTTATTTTATCTATTTTTATTTTTATTTTATTCTTTTATATCGAGGATAATGGAATAGCCACTCATGTGCTTTTTTCATCCAGTCCCCGTGTGTATGCAGTTGTGTAAATATTTTCATCTGTTCCCACCCGCACACAATGGCCTACTCTTACGAAAAGCGGAACATGATTTAACGTGTGCGTAAGACGTTCTGGGTACGTTCGCACACGGGCCTCGGTTTACAGTCTCATCCGAAAGACTTTTGAGGAGAGTGGAGTCACTGGCAAGTGTGCAGTCTCTCACTGAAAGTGTATTTCATCTTCCCCATGTGACGTTTCCTGTATAAAATGAACATTTCAACATGACAGATGAGCATCCAGTGACCTTCAAAAGTACACTTAAGTGCAAAAGAAAAACTTCCAGGGGTGGGAGAACTTGTATAATTCATTTCCAAAATAACAGAAAAGACTGTAACTCCACTAACTGAAGAAAGCAAAAAAAAACTATTTAAAAGTCTCTTCACTTGAGACGTTCTTCAGATGTGGCATGTCATAGACTAGATGAGATTTGTAATTGTATTCCAGGAGACCTTGACTTTACACGCCATGGTTATCACAGAAGCTGTTATGCACAGTTTACAAGTGTGAAATTTGCCAGGAAAAGAAAGCGTGAGACAGGTAGTGAATAGGTTGCAGGACCATCAAAACCTAAAGGACTGTCGCTACTTCAGGCCCATTGCTTCCAAAAGACAGTTGCATTTTTTGCAAGAAGAAATTCAAAAAGAAAGTTTCAAAAGGGGTTCCATGTTTTGGAAAACTTGTAAAATGTATCACCAAGACAGCAGAACAGTCTATACAGGATGCAGCCAAAACTAAACAAGATGACATTTTCACTCATTATCAAGATGCAGATCTTGTAGTACGTGAAGCTCACTATCACGAAGGTTGTAGAAAAGACTATGTGAGATGTGAAGACAGGCATGATGAAACATCAACAGACCAGGAAACTACTGAGCGGCTACAGGCATACGAGAGGGCATTTGAGTACATATGCGAGTATGATGAAAATGCAATAATCAGAAGTTCACAGGTGGAGAGAATGTCCATGCTAGGTGAGAAGTACTGTGAATACATGCAACAACATTCTCCTGACTTCTACAACCCAGGATACAAGACTTACAAACTGAAAGAAAAAAATAATGAGACATTTTGGCTTCAGAATTTAATTCTGGGCTCCGAACCACCGCAGTGATCTTGTTTATTGTGATGAACTTGCCCAGGGTCAGGCAGTTGAGACAGCATTTGTGTCAGCAGCTTCAGAAGAAAGACGTCTTGAGGAATCTGCATATGTTCTTCGCCGATACATTATGGATGCTTTCAGGGCAACACCTGATATGCCATGGCCTCCTTCTGCAGAATTTCTTCAGTCTGATGCTGTTAAACCTCCAGATATTTTCACAGACTTTCTAAAAACACTGCTATCTGGAAAGAGTAGTTCTATGGAGCAACCCCAAACCACCAGATTGGCATCTTTAATTGCCCAGGACATATGCTAATCTGTGACAGGAAGGAAGTGGAAAATGCCTTAACATGTTTTGCTTGGAATGTCTGTCAGACATGTAACTGGCAGCTCTGAAATCATAAGTCTGTTGAATAGGTTTGGTCATGTTGCTGGATACAAAACCATTGTGCGACTTGAGACTGCTATGGCCAATTCTGTACTTCAGTGCGCAAGTCTTCTTCCTTCAACAGTGAGTTTGACAGAGAACAAGGTTATCCATTTTTGCTGGGATAACTTTGACCTGAACGAAGAAACTCCATCAGGAGCCAACACCACCCACTCCACTCATGGCATTGTCATTCAAGAGGTTACTGGGGTCACAATGCTTGACACTTTTCTGTCTCAGACAGAACCTCCTCCTCATTATCAGGACCGCCAATGCTCAGTGCAGTATGAGCCACATGATGTTCCTCCATGCTTTGCAAAAGTAAAGGCAGAACCTAAGTTGCATGTTGTGGAAACTCATTTCTCAAACACAGAGGCAGTCTACAAAGCTCAACTTTTTTGGTGTTTTTTTTTCCTCCAGATTCTAGGCCACAAATGGAAGTCAACTTGTCCCTGGATGGGGAGGGTGGGTATCACTCACAGGAGAAGGGACAGAAAAGAAGCAGTCTACTGTGGACTATATGGCACCCATCCACCACCTTGTCACTGAACATAATAATAATAATAATGATAATAATAATAATAATAATAATAATAATAATAATAATAATAATAATAATAATAATAATACATGGAACTTGTATAGCGCTATATCTTGTAAAAACAAATCAAAGCGCTTGCATTCGACCTACACAACACACAAGCAATCAACAGCAATTTACAGTTTTAACAAATTCGAATGTACACTCACTCGCATGCACACACACACACACACACACACACACACACACACACACACACACACACACACACACACACACACACACACGCACGCACGCACGCACGCACGCACGCACGCACGCACGCACACAGCATGCGCGCGCACACACACACCTATAAACGTTATACACTTTGGCAGGTAGATATTGAAGGCAGGACAGGATTGTACGGCGTTTTCATTTCAATTTTCTGTTTTGTTTTTAAAATAGGGGACAGGCGTTCCTTGTGCAGTGGTGACATTAACATATGTTGATAGCCTGTTTAATACCCTTTATTTTGGTACCAAATTTGATATGAATGTGTAAGAATATATTTATATAAATAATGTAAATTAACCTCACCCCCTAAATATTTTCCTTCTGAAGGGTTACCATATTGAATTGCTTGTATATCCTGAAATAACCTGGTTACATGAGGGTAACATATACCATAAAACGTTAAAATAAACAAAGTTTCAGAAAAATGCACCCATAAATCCCCCCAGGGGGGGGGAGGGGGGTCTACGGAGGGACCAAGGTCTATTTAGTTTGGCTGTAGCAGCAACTATCTACCTGTTGGTGATGATGATGATGATGATGATGATGATGATGATGATGATGATGATGATGATGATGATGATGATGATGATGATAGAAATACTGGTCATAATTCTTTTTAAATTATATAGCAAATTTTTATTCCATTTTTCGTTAAAAGTATTAAAAGCACTCAAAGTGCATTAATTAGATGTAATAATAACAGAACGACAATAAAGACTGTTCTTACATTCCTTGTTTTGCCATGCACCTTTACTTATACATAAGTATGTTCTCCCTACCATCAGATGGCACAATGGCGACATGACAAATGGACTTTGGAAGCAATCCCTCATTGAAACCTCCTCCCACCCCCTCCTTCTGTTCCCGGCTTTCACCAGTCACACGTCACAAGTTTAACTCTTCTACAGATCTACAATAAGAAATTATTATTTTATTTTTCAAATGTAAAACTAAGAAGATAAAAGAAAGATGCGAACTAATCATATCATACGATGCTCTACCTCTGACAAACCAACACTCACACAGCAGCTCTTGCTGTCTCTCATATGAGCGAAAATGGGTTGCGCTGTCGTTAAGCGCCTGACAAGGCAGACCCAGCACATCTGACTTCGGCATGGCAAAGAATTGCTATCTTTTAAGTGTTTCTGGAACTGAAAGCAGAAAAATATTCCCAGAAGGCAAAAAAAATAGACAAGGAGGCGGTAACAGGGGAAAAAATGAAAAGGGCAGAAAACAAGAGAGGGATAGAAAAGAGGGAATCCCTAGAAGGTAGTTTTTAGATAGTTTTTGTACAGAGAGGCTCCTGGCATCTCCATGGGGCCTTGTTTTTCTAATGGTGCTTTGTTTATGCAACTATGATGTTCTCTTGTTTTCGAGAATAACATATAACTTTATATTTAAACTTACAGACATAGACTACGAAGAACAAGAATACAAAAGCATCGAGAAAACTGCGTGGGTTCTGTTAAATGGCTTTCGTCTGGAATCTGGATGTTCCATTTCTGACTGCAATTACTAAAATTCATAAGAAAGAATGGGGATGAAAATTATATTCCGAGTTAAAAGGACATTCGGGGATAATGTTCCTGAAGCCAGTAATTGGTTTATTTCGTGCTTTCCGGGCCGTTTGGGGGCTACTTTCGTGCTGTCTTTAATCTGTTGGGTTTTTCTTTTTGTTTTTGCCTGAAGAGGAAAGATTTGTTTTTGGAGTAGTAAAGTTGATTATAGATGCTGGTCTGGTTATTAGAAATGTGTGCTACATCTTGTTTATGTGTGTGGGGGTGGAGCGCAGAAAGAAAATGTGTGTGTGTGTGTGTGTGGTGTGTGTTGTGTGTGTGTGTGTGTGTGTGTGTGTGTGTGTTGTGTGTGTGTGTGTGTGTGTGTGTGTGTGTGTGTGTGTGTGTGTGTGTGTGTTGTGTGTAGTGTGTGTGTAGTTTGTTCATTCATCTGTTTTATAGTCATCATTCTCTTTTCAAGGACATTGTACTTTGCACTGTGTTTTTTTTTAATCCAGTCCCTGTGTGTATACAGTTCTGTAAAGTATGTGTGTATATGTGTGTGCGTACGCGTGCATGCGCGTCTGCGTGCTTATGCGTGTGTGTATGTATGCATGCGTATGTGTGTACATGCGTGCGTGCGTATGTTCGAGCGTGTGTGCATGTAGCAGATCAGAGATATGAACGCAGCAAAATTGTGATTTTTGTCACTTCTGAGCTTTATTTCATTATTAGCCACATTCCTGTTCAAAGTGCTAACGCTATGTAATTTGATTGTGCGTCGCTTTGAACTGTGAGAGGTATCAATAATGTGTTTCTAACCAAATTGTCATTAGAAAAGCCTGTTAGTCGTTTTGGAGCTTGGGTTTGTTTGATTTTCTTTTTTTTCGTTTTATTTGGGGAGGGAGGCTTTAATTGAAGCTGATGAAATAATTTTCCTATTTAATAGATTCTTTGATGTGGTAGTTAAAACACGCAATTCTTGCATGCCTTAAATGATTGGGAATTCTATAACTTTCATTTTCATTATTCATTTTTGTTATTACCTTCATTTTTTAAAATTTTATTAAAGATTTAAGCACACCTTAGTTTATGTACTAAAATGTTATTTTTTTTTTTCCTTTGATCACACATTTCACCAAAGTTGTATTGCATGTATCTTAATAGTGGGCAGAAATTATGACATACCTAAAACCTCACCATTGGTGCAGGAACCTCCTTAGAGATCTAACTGAGAAACGAGAAAAAATGTACAAGAACATTTTTACAAACACTTATGTAACACACACCCTTCTCTTCAAAGTCCTTCGGATGAGACTTTAAACCGAGGCCCCATGTGCGAACGCACGCAGAACATCTTGCGCACACGTTAAATCCTGTTCCGCTTTTCGTAAGAGTAGGCCATCGTGTGCCGATGGGAACAGATGACATTAACAAAACTGCATACACACGGGGACTAGATGTAAAAAAAAAGCACAAGAGTGCGTATCCCATTATCCTCGATATAAAAGAATAAATCAAATAATAAATCAAATCAAAATCAAAACAACAAACACTTATCAAGTAAATTTTTCACCGTAACAAACCAAAATGTTCCCCGCTCATCACAAAAAATTGTCCCAAAGTCAAAAGGCGGCTACCTTCATGGTGGGAAAAAAAAAAAAAAAAGCAAAAAAGAGGCGTTCACATAATTACACCATTGGTGACTCTCGAAATTCGAACCCAGGAAGAAAAACGTGTATCTCTTGTATTACTTTTGTCACAAGTAAAGACAATTTCAAAAACTTTTAAACACACACACACACACACACACACACACACACACACACACACAACACAGATGTATATATATATTATACATACCATTATAATTATAAATATATTATTATTGTATTAAGTGTGTATGTGTGTGGGGGGAGGGGGCAGAAAGACAGACAGAAAGACATACAGAAGACAGACAGACAGAAAAAATACAAATGTCAGTCTCACGAACGGATGGACAGGCAAAGTAAACAGCCCATTAGCAAATATCTACATAAGGCAAAACAAACTAAGGAATGGACAGCAAAAATAAACTGCCACAAACGGTCCCCCAAAGTCCAATATGTCTGTGGGAGCCTACACAGAAATTATTCAGTTTGCGCTGCTTTTCCGCGTTTCTGCTAAAGCGAAAAGGTTTCCTGAATAGAATCCATAGAAGAATCTTTTTTTGTCTTTTTCTTTCTTTTTTGTGTGGGTTTTTTTTTTTTTTTTTGGGGGGGGGGTTATTGTGAGGCTAGTTCCTCTACCTAATTATTTGTTTGTGTTGCTTGACGTTCTCTTTTGTTTATTGTTGCTGGTTTGTTGGTTTTGTCTGTTCTGTTTGTGTTTGTTTTTATGCATTGGGTTGCCTGTCTACTTGCTTATGTGCAGTTTCTTTGGCGAGTTTTTTTTTCTTTCTTTCGATATTGTTTGGTTTAATCTTAGGGGAATGAACAATACTGTTTTTTATGAATGTATAGCCCCTTGTAAAATAAGCAAACAGCATTGGAAAACAGAAAATGTAATCTGGCCAAATACCGATCCATCACTTTAGAGAGAGGGGCTGGACAGGATGCTTATAATGAACAGTTCGGAGTGGACACACCAAACTTGCTAGGACAAAACACGAAATAAAAAATGAAAGGGGATAGCGTATAGAAAGACGAAATTTTGTATATAATATACTTTTAGGCTCTTTATATTTGAGCACGATTTTAAGGTCACGCGTTGTAGTTCTGTTCAGTTAAATCAAAGACTTTTTTTTAAGTTTAATAAGTTCAAAGTCAAAACATAAGTAGAATTACTGACTATGTAAAAACAAACTCAAACTAAGCATTAAGCTCAGAGCCAGCTCTTCTAGTGCAGTGGTTAGTGCCTTGCGTTACAGGCTGACAGATGGCGGATTCGAGTCCTCTAGTCATACAGATTTTTTTCTGATTTCGGCCGGCTCCTACATACAGTGAGATTTCTGCGGGCTCATTAGGAACACCGGAGTTGCGCAGTCGAGCTTCATGTACTTTACAGCTGCGAGTTTGAAATGGTTGCCTTAATCTCCGCTCTGGTTGAACATCTCAGTCAGTCTGACTCCGCAACAGAGCTATTACTGCCCTAGAAGAACGCCTAGTAAGTGGTGTCCTGCATCTATCAGCTTAGAACAGGTAAAACAGAATATCACCACAGTGACCCAGCAGCAGCGCAGGGCCTCTCAGGCTAGTGGCCCCACGGAAACCTGGCATTGATGGGCTCCCTGTAGACTTCTGACCCTGAGGATGCAACATAGCGAATCTCGGTTTGGCTTTACTGGGGTGAGGAGATGGAAATGAGCAGCATGGGAACAGCAAGAAGAAAACGCTATATGTAGAGATGAGGTAACAAAAGAAAAAACCAGAACAATATAGAACGACCAACTCCTCAGCATCTACATTAGACTTGTCTGTTTGGCTCAACTCAACTATGCCAATAAATGTGACGTCACTTCCTCTACCCTTTCCTACCATAATCCAGCAAAAAAAAAATCAGGCAAAGATAGAACGTGTTTAGTCTTTTATTGTAAGCCCTGTTACGTATCATGCCTATCTACTCATTCCAGACATGCATGTATGAGGGATGAATGGACGTACAGCACGTACTGCCTGCAGTCATGTTATTGCCTATTGATCGATGAGGGGGGTGGGGTGGGGGGTGAAAACAGAGCCAGCTGTCAGCTGTGATGGACTGTTAGTCGTGCCGTCAGCTGATAGCCCTCATCCCTTATTACTGATGTTTTTTCTGTGACTCACTCCATCCTTAGTCTGCCATAGTCTGCAACAATCAGTCTGCTGGTGAACGGGATTTCCTTTTTCATTTGGAAGAAATCTGTGTGGAATTAGCTTTCTATTTTGTGTTTGCATATTTCTTAGGAAGCAAAGGTGCGGGTATTGGTTGACTAGAATTATGCTGAGTTTGCTGGCAGTTGTTTTGTGTTCATGTGACTTTGGCCTAATCGTTTTTTTGTTGTTTTTTTTACTTGTTTTCTTTTGGAAAAAGTCGAGTCATTTGTTTTGGTGTTTATAGTATAAAATTGCTATGAATATTCGGTTCCAACCTTGATTTATATGCTGAACTAAGTATACATTTTGGGGTATTCTTTTTTAATGAGATTGTTTATTGTAGAATTGCATAGTCAGCATAGTCAATTAATAAATTTACGTATAAACAGACACTAACTCCTTTAGCTTTTTATTCCGTTTGTTTTGATGGATTTCTCTTTTTTTCATTGTTAATGTTTATAAAATAAACCGCAAGAAACCGTAGCAAACGGATTTTTCTAATCATCTTCTTGACAAGAAAACATTTTAGAAAACTTCTTTACATGTACATTTTGTAGTAGCCTTTAAATGCATACAACGCAACAACACTCTATCAAACTTTATCGCATGTTTCCATGTTATATTTTTGTCACCACGTCTGAATCAACTTATAAAGACACAAAACGCAAATACTTGTAAAGTAATAGCTACAAGAAAAGAGAACAACCCAAACATTTTCTATGACAAAACTCCGACAACATCCACTGAGCTAAAAATTTACCTTCACATTCTTGAGACACAGCACAAAGCCTCAAAGTCCCTGAGCTGCTTACACATGCAGCAATATTATGCAGATTAGTTCAGCCGGTGCCAGAAGTTTTACTCATGAGATTCATAAAAAAAACATAATGACACAAGGTTACATGAGGGAACTGAGATGTCTTCCCTTCCATGACAAAAGACAGATAAAATCTACAAATATTCATTGTATTCTGACCAGGTTGGCAGAGAGCCAGAAAGAAGCCATGAATTCGTTGTTCTGTTTCTGACCCACAAGATGTCTAAGCTTCCAGCTGTCAGCCTGTCACTTCTTTATGTCCACTTGGTGTCAGTGCATAATTGCCTTTTAGCCTGCTTGGGTCCAAAGCTTTTGGCCTGTTGCATAGCGTCTACTGTCTCCACAATGTTTTTCAAGTACAGCATGTTCCAAGCCTGCACTTAGTCATGTGAGGAAGTTGTTGGAAATGAAAATCTATCTTTATGTACATTATGATTAGTTACACGTTTTTTATTCATAAATTATTGGTTTTTGGTACTTGAATATCAGTTTTCTCCCTGTGTCTAATATTTTTTTCAACTTTTTGTATACATTGAAAGACTGGAGAGAGCGACCAGAATGAAAAAAACTCGATCAGTGTGTCTCTTGTGCCGTCCCTGAAACTACCCATCAGACTGAGTTATAGATGGATGATGATGATGATGATGATGATGATGATGATGTCATAGTTTAATTGTTCCTTTTAAATTCTTCCACGAAATATTTGAAAAAGTACTTTTTGGATTTTTACAGGTTTTTAGCAATAAATACCTACAATACATTTAGCAGTGGGAGAAATGGACTGAAGAAGAAAACACAGAAAAAATTCTTGTGAAAATACTCGTATTTGGTTACAACTAAATGTATTTCTGCTGAATTTTAAATTTTCTGCAGTATTGCCCGTAAGTTTTGTTGTTCTTCTTTGAAGGTGTACGACGATCAAGTGTAAACACCAACAATGCTATATTACTGCGAAATAGTGAAGGAAGAGAAAAGGAATAACACAAACATGATGTTGAGTTCTGCAGCCAATGATATGTGTTTTATAACTCCGACATTCCATGTTTAGTGACAATGCTTAGCAAACAGCAGCTTCAGAAAAAGCGTGCACAGCAATAGAATTCTGACTAGGAATAATTACAATAAAGCTGTTCAGTACTTTTATATCCTGTTTTTTTGTGTTTTGTTTTTTTTCACTACGTTAAACAAATCTCTTTTTCTGTGTTATCATCTATCGTTTCTGTTATGAATGTTGCTGGGCATTTCTTCTCTTCTTTCCCTCTGGTTCCCTGGTCATGCTGGATCTTTAGTCTGGTCTGGTGGTGAAGTGAAGTCTGCAGTCTGCCGCAGTGACCCCGCCTCTCTGCACAGTCTTTTCCTGGAGCTCTACTGGGCTGACCCACTCGGGTTGTCTCAAGAGTGTCAAAGATGTGGCTAAACGGGGATTAGTATTGTGTTTGTGCGCATGATATTGCGCGCGTATTTCCTGACAGAATACTGATTTATAGTCTCTTCTAATGGACATGCGGCGGATTTTCAGTTTGAACGCCTCTTTGGATAGATAGCTGATCAAAGACTCGAACCCTTGCTCTCAGTGACCATAGTATCACAAGTTAGACTCTCTAACCACTTAGGGATATTCTGAGCCTTGATTATGTTGGCTGCTAGATAGATGACAGGATCTGAAAAGTCTAGTGAATGCTGTCTGGGTTTTTCTACTGATATCATGTTCTAAGTTGTTGTTGTTTTCCACAAAAAACAGGTAAAACTCTTTCTTACACAGAAACCAGGTAAACTCTTTCTTACACAAAACCAGGTAAACTCTAACACAAACCAGCTAACTCTCTTCCAAAAAACTAGGTCCAGTCTTTCTTCCCTAAAACTAGGTCAACTCTTTTTTCCCGAAAACAAGGCAAACTATTTCTTGCACAGAAACTTGGTCAAGTATCCCAATTATCCCAAACATTCACAGCTGGATGGTAAGGGGCACTGCTCTGCCTGTACTGGCAGGCTGTCAGAGTGATACACCACACCACAGGGTAACTGGGCTGTCCCACAACACTAAATTCGTATTGCCATCATGCCTAAAGCCATATGAAGCAAAGCACACTGGTAAAAAGGTAAAGGTGTCATATAACCTATGTGGTCGTAGGGGAGTGAGGTATCAGAGACCTCAGCTTCTCTAGGGGCCAGCATTTTAAGGGCGGAGACCATCTCCTCTCCCTCGCTGCTTTACCTTCTCTGACCCTAAAGAGGGCAGGTACCATGACAGCTGGTTGAACTGGGGGACTTTACTGAAGGCAAGGCGCGCAAACGGTCACCCATCCAATTGGTAACCACGCTCGGTGCTGCTTAACCTCGGCTGAGGGAAAGCGAGCGCTCTGACCACTGAGCTATCCCGTCCTCATAAGCACACTGGTACAGTTAAAATGTATGTTATTCCCTTTAAACGCACAACGCAATGCATAGCAGATGAAAACGCATCAATATTTCACGACCATCGTTTAGCAACACTCTTTGGAAAAAAAAAAGATTCGCTTGGGCAGGTCCCTAACCATTTGCAAATTCAGCAAACGTTATGCAAATGAGCTGTGTTGGAGCCAGAGTTTGCGCTTGTGTGATTGATGAAGGGCAAAAGCCAGACTAGCAGTTCGCCGTTCCTGGCACAGAAAGGAAAGCGGCAGGTTTTTGTAGAGTGAGTTCACAGACTGCCGCCTGCAAGCCTTTAGCACTAGCACAGATAGCCTGTTCCACTTCTGACCTTTCAAAGGATTTTTTGTAGTGCTTGCAGAATTTCTTTTTGTTGAGAATATTGGAATAAGCATTTCTGTGTTTTTTTTTCTTTTAATCCAGTACCTATGTGCATGCAATTTTGTAAACTTTTGTCATTCGTTCCCACTGGCACATAGTGGCCTGCTCTTATGAACAGCGGAACGGGTTTTAACGTGTGCACAAGATGTTCTGCGTGCGTTTAAAAAACCGGGGCCTCTGTTTACAGTCTTATCCGAAGGATTTTTAGAGGGAGTAGACACGGTACTAATGTTAACTCTAGAGGAAAAATCCTCTTGAACGAGATTCGAACCTGGGTCAGCTGAAAACAGTTGTCTGTTCTTTGCATCATGCTGGTGTGGAGTGAATAATTACTCATATAATTACTCAGATAATTACTCAGATAATTACTCATATAATTTCTAAGATATCTTCTCTTGAGTCTCAGATCTCGTCCCTTCTGTGCCATTTTTACTCTAGAAATATTGATACACCAGTGGTGTCATGTATTGATTTGTTTCCACTTATTGATGATTGATTTCTGCTTCTGCGTGCTGTTTTTCTAAAGATAAAACAGTTTTGTTTTGTTTGCGACTTTATAAAGAATGATAACATCTTTCAGAGAAGAAAGGGGGAAATAAAGAAAGAAATAAAACAGAAAGAAAGAAAGACACAGAAAAGAAGAAAAACACAAAAACAAAGCAAACAAAAACTTATGAAATTAGAAGTAAAAAAAAATATGCAAAGAAGAAGGAAAAGAAAAAGGGAGGGAAAAAGATGTCAAAGAAAAAAAGGGAGAGAAAAACTTAAACAAAACACACACAAAAAAAACGCAAAGCGAGAAAGAGGTGAGAACAAACAAAACAAAGAAACAAAGAACGACAAATAAAAACTCAAAAGAAAGACTGCGAGAAAGACAGAAAGAAAAATGAAACAAAAATATAGGAAGAATAAAAAAAGAGAACAAAATAGAGCAATAAAGAAAAACAGAAAGAAAAAAGGAAACAAAACAAAAAAAGGAGACAAAAAGAAAAAAGACAGAAAGAGAGGGAAAAAACGGAAAGAAAAAAAGAAAGATGGAAAGAAGCAAATACAAAAGAGAGAAAAAAAACGAACGAAAATAAAGAAAGAAATACAGACAGAATGACACAAAACAGACAGCAAAAAATTTAAACACAGAAGGCAGACAGACAGGCACAACAAAAGAAAGCAAACCGCACAGGAAGAAAGAGAGACGGTCAGACTAAAATAAAGCCACGATCTCTGCCATCATCTATGTAGGGATTACAAGAGCGTTCCATTTCTAGCTATAATTCCCTAGCATTCTGTACAACAAGGTGGGGCTAGATTATATTCCTGGCTCAGAACCTTGTCTCGGAATAATTTAGTAGTCCGTAGTAATTGAACTATTTCATGATTTCCATTGTGTTTTGTGTTTTTGTGTTTCGTTTCATCAGAGCTTTCTTTTCATTTCTTTTTTTTTTGCTACGAAGTTACTGTTTAGTATGTTTGTGTGTGTGTGTGTGTGTGTGTGTGTGGGTGGTGTGTGTGGTGTGTGTGTGTGTGGTTGGTGGTGTGTCGAGGAGGGGCGTGTTAGATGTGTGTGTGTGGTGTGTGTGTGTGTGTGTGTGTGTGTGTGTGTGTGTGTGTGTGTGTGTGTGTGTTGTAATGTATGTGTGTGTATGTGGTATGTAAATTTCTGTTTGTAGAAGGGGTGGGTGTGTGCGCGTGTGGGTATGTAAAAGTGTGCTTGTGAAAGGGGTGGAAATTGGTTTGGTTGGATATGTAAATGCGTGTGTTAGTGTGTGCAGTTGTGCACACATGCACAAAACATGTCTGTTATCTCATGAGTAGATTCCATCCCTGACTTATACAGTTGTTACAAAGGGTAGTAAGAGTCCACTCTGCTTTCAAGCAAGTGAGGAAAAACTGTGCTACTATCCGTTTCAAACCACACGACTTCATGGATTCACGGGATTGAATTCAAACGGTTTTAACCACTCGGCTGTGGTGTCTATCAGGGAGGAGTTTAAAAACAGTCCTGCCTGCACATTGTAATCCATGATGCTCAGGTGGGATGAGTGAGTCAGATAGAATGTCTGTTTTATGATGGTCATGCATGCACATCTCTAACCCAGCCTGTACAGTTTATGGCCTTGCAAGGATTCTCTGGTGGGGTGAGTCAGACAGTCAGAATGCATATTCATGATGATCCCCAGTGTGTTCAGTTGGGGAACTGGCAATAAAAAAGAATCCCACAACACTCTCAGGGATTTTGCCCGCTGGCAAGACCTGATTTTACTACTACAGTTTCAGTGATAACGTTTCTGGTTTGAGGCTCTTGTTTTTTTTCTTGTCGTTTGTTTTTTTGTTGTTTTTTGTTCACAAATCTTGTTTTCGTATTCTTTTTTCCGTTCCTCAGCAAGAGCTTCGAAGTTACCAGAGGTGAAATGTTTGCTTATACGCCCATTGTGCCCACAATTATTAAGATAGCCGCATTATGACTTCAAGGTGATAGATAAAGGCGACACTACTAGGCATTCTTTCATATACACGTAGTCGTCATCCATTCTGACCAGCACGGTTGGCCTACTTTTCCAAAAGGCAGTGAGGGTTTTACTGTATGCTTAAAAAATCTACTTGTATGGGTCTCTCGGTGGTGGCTCAAACACGTGCAGCAAATCGCGAGTGTAGCCCCCCACTCCCCTTCAGATGTCTTGATGAAGAAAAACAAAGGAACATTGCGACATTCAAGTAAAGACTTGTAGATTTGAAAGCAAGACTTGGACAGGAAGAAAAGAAGTTTGTCTTCTCTCGTCTGCTTTACACCGTCAGATATGTCTGGAAAAATAACGGCATGTCTTTTCCAGCTCCTCTCGTGGGCCATACAGCTTGGTTTGTAGGGCTAACTCCATCAGCCACACCATCTTCCTCAGGTCGCTGAGTAACGTACACCTCTGAAGGATGTGCTCGCCTGTCTGGTTTTCTTTACCACAGGCACACAGGGGAGAGGAGGAGTTTCAGCTTTGTGGACATGTGGTGATTTAGCCTGTTGTGCCCAGTGCGGAGTCCTAGAATGATGACTTGTTCCTCTCTTTTGAGATGGTGGTAGTCGTCCTTTTGGTTACTTTGGATTGGCCCATTGATGTGATGACTGGTGCCCCCTGTTCAGCAAGTTCCTCAGTCTATTCTTTCCCAGGGATGCCACAGTGGGCAGAGATCTATTGTAGCGTTGCACTTTTGTTTTGTGAGAAAAGAAGTACAAAAAAACTAACAGAATACGAAAGAAAACAAAGGAAAGAAATACTAAGTGTTAAAAAAAAGAAAAAAAGGAAACATAAAAAGTAAGAAAGAAATGACAGAAGTGAATAAAAAAATACAGTTAGACATATAACAGAAAACAAACAGCATCTAAATGCATTTTTAAAAGATACGAAGCCAAACAAGACATGACAATAAGAAAGGGAACAAATCTTCTTTGTCTTTCTGTCTGTCAGTATGTCTGTCTGTCTGTCTATCTATCTGAGTGTCCGTTGTCTGTCTGTGTGTCCCCTGTCTCTGTCTCTCTTTGTCTGTCATCTCTGTCTGTCTGTCTGTCTGTCTCTCTCTGTCTCTGTCTCTCTCTCTGTCTCTCTGTCTCTCTGTCTCTGTCTCTGTCTCTGTCTCTGTCTCTCTCTCTCTCTCTCTCTCTCTCTTCTCTCTCTCTCTCTCTCTCTCTCTCTCTCTGCAAAACGCAAAGTGTAAGACATTTCTATAAGTCTATGGGCTAAAACGCATGTTATATTCAATCTGAAAAAGAAGAAAAGAACTAAAATGCCTTAAGCTTCCTCATAAAATTCAATACGTTTGCAAGAGCCTCTAAATCTATCGAATTTTCCCCAGTTTTCCGTGTTTCTTCTACGAAAAAAAACCTCGTAGAAAAAAAGATGAGACAGATTCATTTCTGGTTTCGTATCACAGTTCTTTTTTCTGTCTTCGGGAAAAAAAATCTGATATATCCTGTTAGATTCTTAGATCTTTTGAGAAAAACTTCATTTTAAAATAAAATCACAGCAGGAATTGACAAAGCCATAAAATGAGAGCTTTGCAGGGGAAAGTGGCTTGGGATGTCTTTTGAACCAAAAATCAATATTCTCTCTCTTCCAGATGCATTTTTAAGACAAACGCAGAAAGATGGACGTAAGATGGGAGATGAACAACACAAAATTGCATTTAGCTTGAAATCCATGAAAAGTTAGAAAACAACGTTGTTTTGAGCGTTGATAGGCAGAAAACTTCTGCTTATATTATGAGACTAGATGTTGCTGATACTGCACATATGTTTGATGACGTTGTTTTGCTGTTGCTGTTGAATGTTTTTGTTTTGTTTTGTTTGTTTGAATTTCACTTGCTATGTCCGTTCTCCTGTTTGGTTTGCTTGGCTGTTTGGCTGTTTTGGGGGCTGGTTTTTGTGTGGTCGGGGTCTTGTGTGGGAGTGGAAGGAGGTGTGTCTTTTGAAACTTGTTTGTTTTTGTCTAGGCCTGTTCATTCGCTGATGTTGCCTCCCATCTCTTCCTGGGTCTGCCTCTTTTTCTTCCTCCTTGGAAAGTGCCCTGCAGTATTGTCTTTGCAAGTCCTTTTGATCTCGTAACATGCCCCTACCATTTAAGTTTACGCTTCTTTACGATTGTTAGGAGGCCTTCGTAGGGTTGTGTGGCAAAACTCTCTCTGGGAAAAACACACTGGAATAGGGAAACAACTACACCCACAGGCAGAAAAAGAATAAAAACAATACAGGGTTACGTTGCCCCTGTGGCGACACACTCTCTCCGGGCAGAGCAATTCCAATGTCATGCAGAGAACTCGGCTGTTTCTGAAAGGGGTGTTCAATTCCCGTCATTCAATATCCTGTCAAATCTGTGTATCATCGGCGCGGGGATTCTGTAAGAAATCTCTTCATCGTATCTGAGTCTTAGATCTTGTGTCTTGAATGAATGTCATCTTTACCTCCAGGAGATCCTTTACCTCTGGGTGATTCTGTGTAGTGTTTCTTTTGCCTGTTTTTTTTTCTCTATTTCACAGTACATTAATTTTTCAATCAAAGATTCTATTACATTATTCTGTGGTAATGAATAAACACTAATATACCTTTGTTACATCTAGTTCCCGTATGCATGTATGCAGTTTTGTATACTGTGCAATTTGTATCCACATGCGTACAATGGCCCTCTGTTCCAAAAGATAGAAAGGGATTTATCATAAACAGATGTTGTGGGCGCGTTCGGACGGATGACCGTGGTTTACGAGCTCATCCTAAAACCTTTCGGGAGAGTGAAGTCAGCGCTGATGTCAACGCCAAGGGAAAGTTCTCCTAGACCAGGTGCCCCTGTAACGTTAATACTAATAATAATAAATGGAATTTATATACGTTCCGAACCCAGGTGGAGAGATGCAAAGTGTAACACTCTAATCACCAGAAAATCCTTCCCCCTCCCCTCCAGTAATTTCGATTGTTCTTATTTTCATTTCTTTGAATTTATCTGTTCCAAAGATGGTAGAAATGATACACATAGCAGTGAGGGTGAATGAGATCTTGCCTGTAACGTGATTTACCGTTATACCCGAAACTTTATAATAAGTCTGTCACTATGAAAAATTAAAAAATTCAAAAGAAAAAAGAGAGAAAGAAAATGTAGAGAGACGAGAGAGAGATATGGAGGGAGACAAAGAGATACAAAGAGACAGAAAGAGAGAGAGAGAGAGAGGGTAAAGAGACAGGAAGAGAGAAAGAGAGATAGAGAGATGAAAGGAGCGCCTAAATTAAAAGTGCTTATCCTGCTGTACAAACTTAGCTTTTGATCATAGTACGTACGTTAATTTCTGCACAAGTCATCAGCAGAACATAACACATCAGCCTCAACATGCCTCTTCTTTACTGGGAATTTCCCAGGACAGAGTTCTTTGAAAGTGGGGATGGGTTTAGTGCATGTTTTTTGTTGCCCTGCAAATTGCTTTCGTGCTTCCTTTTATGTGTCATTCTCCCCACTTTGCTTTGATGAAGCACATTCAGTTTTTGTTGTCAGTAAAGACTGGGCATGTTTTGACAGATATTAACAATGCATGTGTGTATGTGCTCTTGCACATGCTTGCGTTCGCGAGTGTGTGTGTGTATGTGAGTGTCAGTGTGAGTATGTGTGTGTTTGCGCACGCGTGCGCGCGCGCGCGCGCGTGCGCTGGCGGTGTGTGTGTGTGTGTGTGTGTGTGTGTGTGTGTGTGTGTGTGTGTGTGTGTGTGTGTGTGTGTGTGTGAAATGTGCCTGTGCGTGCGTGTGTGTGTGTGTGGGGGTGTATGTGACAGAAAAAGACAGACACAGAGATCCGCAAACACACAGATAGAGAGAAACACAAAGAAATTTTCTCTTTTCTATCCCTCCCCGATTTCTGCTGTGTTCTTTTTCTTCCTGTCACCTCCTCCTTGTCTACATCCTGCCTTATGCCTCCTTTCCTCTGCCTCTATTTCAATGGGAAAAAAAGAACAAATATTTTTATGAAAAAAGTTGAATGTGCTGGGCCTGACTTGTCGGGCGCTCAACGGTAAAGCAACGCATTTTTCCTCATATGGCAAATAAGTATAGCTGATGTGTAATCGTTCGACGACAAACAAGAAAATGTTGTAAAGAGAGATGGATTTAATGAAATGAAAAAATCACAACATTTTTGCCACTTAATGAAGTATACATTACTCCATGCTGTTCAAGCCCTACTCACAACACACATCTCTTTCCACATTTTGCTTATCTGCTTTCAATATTTGACACTCTCTCTCTCTGTCTCTGTCTCTGTCTGTCTGTCTGTCTGTCTGTCTTGTCTGTCTGTCTGTCTGTCTTCTGTCTCTCTTCTCTCCTCTCTCTCTCTCTCTCCTTCCTCTCTCTCCTCTCTCTCTCTCTCCTCTCTCTCTCTCTCTCTCTCTCTCTCTCTCTCTCTCTCTCTCTCTCTCTCTCTCCTTCTCTCCTCTCTCTCTCTCTCTCTCTCTCTCTCTTTTCACAACAAAAAAGAACTTTTTTAATCTTTCCCAAAGTAGTTCTACAGCTCTTCCAATGTCATTAAAACGTGTTTGGCTCCTAAAGGACTTAAAAGCTTTTTAAGCTCACTTCAAAAGAAACACTTCACTTTAGAGCAACAATCCTCTTCAATTAATTGTGTCATAAAACATTCTCGACTGATGTGAACAAAGAGACGTTCTGCTCTCTTGCTGTCGCTTTTCATTTGAAATGGATGTTTTGGCACCAAGAGCGAAGGATCTACACTCACTACCACTCAGCCTCCCAAGCTAGGGACTCGAGAAGACGCAATCAGACTTTTCCATGCTTCACGATCCTGTGTGGTAGTAGGAGGCGTTGCAGGGGTTGGCAGTCCAGTCTTTGATGTTGTCAACCCATGATTTCTTTGGCGGCCTCTTCTTCTCTTGCCTCGACTGTTCCTACAACAACTCATCTAAAAAAATACACACTCAGCTACAAGGAACTGATGCGTTCAAATCACAGGCTTTTCACTGTCCTGGATTTAGCTGGCATCACTTCAGGGAACAATGATCCCCTTTCTTCTAGTGAAAGGGAGAGAGATAAACGCAAGTTATTCATTTGAAATTTCATTGTTTTATTTCGAGGATACGGAATGAGCATTCTTGTGCTTTTTTCACATTCACTACCCATGTGTGCTCGGTGTTATGAATTTTGTCATATTTTCTCACCAGCACAAAATAAATAACTTAGTATTCCAAAAAGGCAGAAAAGGTTTAAACGAGTGCTGTGTACGATTCAACACGGACCTTTGGTTTGTCTCATCCAAGGACTCTCGGAGGAATGGAATCAGCTGCAAAAATAACTCCAGTTGAACAATTCTCTTGAACAGGTGTTTCGGTGGTAGCGCGAACCTGGGGTGGAACGCGAGCCGTCAGATAGCAAGCATGACGCTCTGACCACCCGTGTATTATGTCCCCTTTCCTTGAGAAAACAAACCTTTATCTCAAAAGACATTGGAAACGAATCTATATATACTGAAAGACAGAGAAGGGCGCAGGCAGAACAGACAGCAAAATTAGGCCATTGACCCGATGTCCAGTTTTGCCTGCAACAACTGTGACAGAGACTGCCATGCATGGTTTGGTCTGCTGATCCGCTGAAGACATTGCTGCTGACAAGACTGACGTGGCCACAGAAGGTAGTCACTGTCTCCACATACAGAAGGGGGAACTACCTGCTACTACTACTACTACTACTATACTACTACTACTACTACTAAACAAACTACTACTACTACTACTACTACTACTACTAACTACTACTGCTCTACTCATCTACTCTCTCTGCTGCTCTACTACTACTACTACTACTAACTACTACTACTACTACACAATACACCTTCTTTGCCTTTCTACATTTACTACAACATATCACTACTACTTACACACTATACATTTTACAAAAACACAAATTCCTATACTATAATATATAATTCGCAATCAATAGTATATATGACTATTACTTCTTGCAAGGTGATCATTCCTCACAAATTACAAACGACATCTGTCCCAGTGTGACACCAGGAAAGCTCATTTGTAACAATCCCCGTCAGTTATGGATTCAGCCATGTTATGCAAATGAGCTTGTTGGCGCCAGAAGTTGTGCCCATGTGATTCATAAAGAAAGGGCAGACACAGCATTGGCAGCATTGTCTCTACCGGTGAAAATGAACAAATGGTAGATAGGTTTGTTTGTGTTTGTTTTTGTGGTTTGTTTTTTTTGGGGGTAGGGTTGGGGTGGGAGATCGCTCCTCGACAAGAGCTCCGAGGTTCACTAGACGGTGAGGTTTTGCGTATGCGACCATTTTTGCCCGTCATGAAGGTAGCCGCATTCCGACTTCGGGGATGTATGTTGGTATTGTACGTGTTCTGTAACTCATTTAAACTGAACGAAGAACGGGATTTTTGACACGCAAACTTGATCTTTTGAATGTGTCTATAACACGAAGGGAATAAAGCACTGGCAGGTCTGATTTCAAATTTGACCTGGGAGATCATAAAATAATCCCCAGCCTAAATCTGTTGAGATTCAAACAAAGGGCTAGGGCTTAATGAACCAACAGGATTGAAGTCAAACGGTCGTAATCACTCCGCTATAACGGTCCGTTTGTACTCTGATATAACAGGTTCCTGTCACCGGCTGGCTATGAAGAGGTAGTATTTTTGTGTAGTTACAATAATATTCTCCTGGCCTTTAATATTCATGTGTAAACATGCAACATTAAACATATGTGACGGGGCGTTAATTAGATTACTTCCCATGCGATCGGAACTGCCAATCGCAGCGTCGTAGATCTATACGTTAGATCCACACCTGCGAATTGTGCGACGTTCTGTATCGTTGGGGGGAGGTGGTCGAAAAATTTCCGTTGCATACACTTTGCCCATAGCGGTGAAATGTAGTAATTATGCAGCCTCTTTTAGAGGCCACATTCCCACTGTTTGACTTGTGCTGTCGTCGCCGAGAAGTTGTACAGAGTTGCGGCGATCAAATATCTGCACTTTGTTACACATATGTGACGCTCCACCACATAATGAGACGGAGTGCACCTGAGGTCAATTTTAAGTTATTAACATGTTATTAATGTGCAATAAAGTGGCTATCAAATACAAAAAACAGATTGAAAATCGGACAATTCTGTGCAACATTACTACGAATTGAAATGATAGACTGCAGGATGGGACAAAATGAGAAACGGGCAAGTTTATTTTAGTAACAGGTTGTCAGAATGAGTGCTTGGGTATTTTCAAAACACATTTAAAAGCAAAAGGAATAAAAATTATGCCTTGATATTTCATTATAAGGTAAATAAACAGATCTAGTTTAATAATCAATCAAAATCTCAAAATTGACAACTTGACCCCAACCTGCCTTTAAAGGCTCATAGCGCAAAATTGGATAATGTGCTAAGCGACTCATTTCGTGGTGGAGCGTCACATATATAGATATGAAACACATCTGCTTCCTATGTATAAGAAAAAGTCTCTGCATAGCCAATGTAGGAAAACGTAAAGGTGTCGTAGCGGGGCATCAGAGACCTCAGCTTCTCAAAGGGCCAGCATAATGAGGGCGGCACCTGCACCCATCTCCTCTCCCTCGCTGCTTTACCTTCCCTGACCCTAAAGAAAGCAGGTACCCATTTACAGCTGGGTGAACTGGGGGACTGTACTGATGCCAAGTTGCGGAAATGGTCACCCATTCATTTTGTAACCATGCTCAATGCTCCTTAACCTTGGCTGGTGAAAAGCGAGTCCTCTGACCACTGAGCTATCCTGCCCGAAATAAATGTCGCCACATCAATATCTCTGACCTCACTTTTGGCAACGTTCTCTCCAAAAATCAGTCTCTCATGGGACATAGAGAGACATTCCAGCAACCTCATGCTATAGGGGTTCAGCCATGATATGCAAATCAGCTGTGCTGGTGCCAGAAAAAGCCTGGGCAGCGTTGTCCCTGCCACTACAAAGGAAAGATGATGTCTGGTCTTTGTGTTCTGACATAACAGTCAGCCAGCCTTTGGCTATGAACACACGCTTTTGCTTCTGATGTAGCAGAATATCCAATTCTTCTAGCCGCCAATATCCTAACAGCTTTTTGTATTATTTGTGGTGTCGGTGGGTAATATATTTTATCTTATCCGAGTCCCATATTTTGTCTTTTGGGTGTCAGCTGTAGTCTTGCAGTTTTTGGTGGTGCTGGTTTAATATTTTTGTATGTTTCTTTTGTCCTTTCTGGCTTGTCTCTGGCTTTTTGCAGTTTCCTAGCAGAAGTGGTGTACATAATTGCGATTGCCAATGAGGTTTTGCATGTCATATGTTTCTATGTATAATGTATCTATCTACCCATCTACCTATCTATCTCTCTATCTCTCTCTATCTATCTCTATCTCTCTATCTCTATCTCCATCTCTCTCTCTATCTATCTATCTATCTATCTATCTATCTATCTATCTATCTATCTATCTATCTCTCTATCTCTCTATCTATCTATCTATCTATCTATCTAGTAGCCTGGCGACCGTGGGGGACACCCGAAGACTTGAAAACCATTCCCTCCATTCCTCTCAATTTTTTGTAATTAAACTGTGAGAAGTAATTTTAAAAAATTTAATGAAATGAAACAGTAAACCAATCAGACAAAATACCTCCATACAAACACAAAGAGAAACAGGCAGAGATAGAGTTTGAAGGAGAGAAAACATAATAACTGTACCTCTCAAATAAAAAGATGACTGATGCTTGAGATGACTACTTCAGATTATTGGAATGGTTTCTTTTTCTATAAGAACAATCAACAGAATGTAAAACGTGGAACTTAACTTTTGCATTTTTACATGGAATTCCCCTGGAAGTAATCTTGTGAAGGTGGGTAATTAGTTTAGTTCCTGGGTTTTTATTGCTCTAATTCCTTCCTGCTGCTTTTAGTTGCCATTCCCGCTTGCTTGAAGACCGTTGATTGAAGCATTGCAACCTCAGCAGTGTATTCATGCCTGTTTTGTTTTTGTGTGTGTTGTGTGTTGTGATGCTGTGTGTGTGTTGTTGTGTGTGTGTGTGTGTTGTTGTTTGTTGTGTGTGTTGGTGTTGGTGGGTGGTGAAAGACCGTTTGATTGAACAGGTCATTGCAAACCTCAGCAAGTGTATGTTCTAAGTGGTTTAAAAGTGTGTGTGTGTGTGTGTGTGTGTGTGTGTGTGTGTGTGTGTGTGTGTGTGTGTGTGTGTGTGTGTGTGTTTGTGTGTGTGTGTGTGTGTGTGTGTGAAGTCAAAGTCAAAGTCAAAGTCAAAGTCATACAGAAAACTTTATTTCCAGATAATACATTGAGTAAGCAATAAAGTTGCTTTTTTCGTCAAGCCATCTATCTAGAAAATAAAACAAAAAACCCAAAACCAACAAAACAACCAAACAAGAAACAGACAAACAAACTAACAAAATGAAACAACAAGCAAAAAGCAAAATACAACAATAGCAGAAAAAAACAACCAAAATGTATTTGGCTAAACATTGTTACGACAACTCATTAAGATAAAATAAATTAAATGTGTGCGTGTATGCGCGCGCGCGCGCGCGCACGCGGCGTGGCGCGGTTGGGGTGTGTGTGTGTGTGTGTGTGTGTGTGTGTGTGTGTGTGTGTGTGTGTGTGTGTGTGTGTGTGTGGTGTGTGTGTGTGTGGTCGGGGGAGGGAGACAGCCTTCAATATTCATAACCAGACACAGACTTGTTTCCTGAAAATCTTCGCATTGATTTTCATGCTCCTGACATGTATAGCTAATGGCTTACAGTATTTTCAAATGTAATTTTCATTTAAGAACGGTTTTCATTTTGAGTTATGACAATATACAGTGCTATCTAGATAGTATATATTGGGACATTAATCTAGAAATGTTTAAAGCGTAAACAATTTAGTTTTTCAACAGTAATTACACAACAGTGAAACATTTCAAGCAACCCAAGTGTTTTATCACATTTATCTCTTTTGCTTTCACTGTGTTGCATTTTTTTCTGTTCACATTCAATAACAAAATGCTTTTTTTCAAAGCAATATTGTAGTTTTCCGATTTTATCAAAAGCATTTTTCATTCTGAAAGAATGGAAAATGTTTTAGCTCCACATTAAAGAAATTTCACTTTAGAGGAACAATGATCTTCAGCTGGCTGCCTCATGAATCAGTCTCTTTCAGTGTGAAAGGCACTATCTGTCTGTCTGCTCTGTCTGTCTGTCTGTCTGTCGATCTGTCTGTCTGTCTGTCTGTCTGTTCTCTTCTCTCTCTCTTCTCTCTCTCTCTCTCTCTCCTCTCTCTTCTCTCTCTGTCTCTCTCTGTCTCTCTCTCTGTCTCTCTCTCTGTCTCTGCTCTCTGTCTCTGTCTCTTCTCTCTCTCTCTCTCTCTCTCTCTCTCTCTCTCTCTCCTCTCTCTCTCTCTCTCTCTCTCTCTCTCTCTCTCTCCTCTCTCTCTCTCTCTCTCTCTCCTTCTCTCCTCTCTCTCTCGTTATTTAAAATGACTAATGAATGTTGTTGTCCGGAGAGATCCTCCACTCACAGCAAACAATCCGCCAATCCTCAGACTAATCGATGAGTTAATCCCCGGCTGTCAGCTGCTCTGCATATCATATCTGGCATCACTCCAATGAAGAATGAAGGGATTTTCTGTTCGAGGTCTACTCACTATTTTATCGCGCGAGAAGAAATGCGGTTTGCAAATTTCAGAAAAAGTGAATCATAATGATGTTTCAGACATCAAAAACAGTTTTTATCAGTTATCTACAGGTGTTGAGAATTTTTCTATTTGTCTCACAGTCATGACACTTTCCTGGCCTTTCTTGCACATAGAAAAATTTGAATATCAAGAGCTTTACAAGCAAGATACTCATTCGTTCTTATGTGTGAAGAAAATTATATTCACTTGCAAATGTATTCGCATCAATGTTTATGACTTTCGTTTGGCCAGGATCTCTCAAAACATGACTCTGTCCTGGGACACAGGAAGCTATTGTAACAATCCCCGGTCAGTTATGGATTCAGCCATGTTATGCAAATGAGCTCTGTCGGCGCCAGAAGTTGTGCCCATGTGATTCATAAAGACGAGAGGGCAGACACAGCATTGGCAGCGTTGTCCCTAGCCAGTAACAAAAGGAACATGGTAGCAAGGTTCTGTATTCGATAACAACCTGTGGTATAACGTGTGGGGACGGGATAAGGCAGTGGTCACAGCACTCCTCTCCCTAAGCGAAGGTTTAAAAGTGTTGAGTGCCGTTACCTTTGGTGGATGACCGTATGCGCACCTCGGCTCGAGTATAGTCCCCCAGTTTCACTCAGATGTAAATGGTTACCTGCTCTCTATAGTGTTAGGGAAGGTGATGCAGCGAGGGAGAAGAATAGGCGCCACTCTCAAAATGCTGGCTCTTAGAGAAATATGTCTCTGACACCTCGCTCTCCAATAATTGCTCAGGTTATAGAACCACCTTTACTTTCTACAAATAACAGCCTTTGATTATCGATTGTCTATGAAATATGTGTCTTTTTGTTCTGTTGCACTCTCCTAGACTACTTTTCAATATCTCTAAATATGCAGTATAAAGCATGAAAAACCACAAAGCACAACTGCCTCTCTGTATATTGTTGTAGCTTGTACCTCCCCTAGCCTTAACACTGGGGTCACTAGAATGTGCACTCTGACTCACTCATCCCACCTGGGAATCTCTAAGAGATGAAATTGCGCACTGGATGAAAAGTTTACGTGTATGACTGTTTAAAGTACATTACCATATAGGCAGCCATACTCCGACTTAAGAGGATTTTTTCTCCTTTACAGGAGAAAGCAGAGCTTGACATGGCTGAAGGCAATCTCAAAACATTTTTACAGCTTACAAAACTTTAATGTAGACCTTGGCAAAGAGCTGACATCAATAGCTGACACAGCTTTTGGCCTGGCACCATTTTCTGTATAAACAACATTCTATGCATAGCAAAACTTAGATACACCAACATCTATGATTATGTATTTGGCAACGTTCTCTCCAAAAATCAATCTCTCATGGGACATAGAGAGACATTCCAACAACCTCTTGCTATAGGGTTCAGCCATGTTATGCAAATCAGCTGTGCTGGTGCCAGAAAAAGCCTGGGCAGCGTTGTCCCTGCCACTACAAAGGAAGGAGGATGTCTGGTCTGTGTGTTCTGACATAACAACAGTCAGCCACTGGCCCCTGGCTATGAATAGTGTGTTGGCTTCTGATGTAGCAGGATGCCCAATTCATCTGCCTGCCAATATTGTGTCTGTTTTTCATTTACGTCAGTGTGGTGTCAGTGGGTAATATTTTTTATCTTCCTCGGGACTCACATCTTGTATTTTCCATGCCCTCTGTATCCGGCAGTATTGTGAGTAGTGCTGGGGTTTTGTTGTCTGATTCTTTTGTCTCTTTTGAAATTTCCCTGGAAGTTGTTCTGCGAATGTGGATAATTGTTTTGCTTTGTGTGTTTTATGGCCTTTCAACTGTTTTCGTGCTTTCTTTTATTTGTCATTTTCCAACATTGAAGAGGCGATTTCTGTCTGTCTCCGTTTCTGTCTGACTCCTTCTGTCTCTGTCACTATGTCTCTGTGTCTGTCTCTGTCACTATGTCTCTCTGTCTGTCTCTGTCACTATGTCTCTCTGTCTGTCTCTGTCACTATTTCTCTGTGTCTGTCTCTGTCACTATGTCTCTCTGTCTGTCTCTGTTACTATGTCTCTCTGTCTGTGTCTCTCTCCGGCTTTTTTGTATCTTCAAAAAAATGGTACAGATAACTAACGGTGAGTGAGATTTTGACAACCACCTGATTTGACGATGTATGTCTATTGCGTCAAAAAAAAAGACTGTCGATAGAAAGAAAGACAAACAAAATAATAAATAGGCCAGCCACCCAGGAAGAGTTTGAGAGAGACAGAATTTAAAACACAGAAACATATTGAGCCCCAAATTTTAAAAAAAGTTTTCTTTATGCTTTAGAAGATGAGCTTCGGGGAGGTGGAAAGAAATTGTGTCCCAAATAAAAATTATCTGTCTGCTTTATAAGGATGACTACAGATCACTGGAACGTTTGTTTAGATTTTTTCTGCTGGAATAATCAACAGAAGGTAAAACATTTAGCTTTAACACAGCTCCTCTTCACATGGAATTCCCCTGGAAGAAGTTCTGTGAATGTGGGTAATTGCTTTGCTGCGTGTGTTTTATCGCCCTGCAATTGCTTTCCTTCTTTGCTTTTGTTAGTCATTTTTCCTCTTTGAAGAGCCCATTTCATTTTCTTTGTCCGTAAAGATTGGACATGGGATGGCAGACCTGAACATATGTATATGCAGAAGTGAATGTGGGCACGTGTGTGTGTGTGTGTGTGTGTGTGTGTGTGTGTGTGTGTGTGTGTGTGTGTGTGTGTGTGTGTGTGTGTGTGTGTGTGTGTGGTGTGTTTGTGTTTGTGTGTGTGAGCGTTTAGGTGCATGTGCATGAATGTGTGTTTGGGCTTGTATGCGAAAGTTGTCTATATCTATGTCTTAACAAGATAGGCAAATAAACAGATGTTCGTAGATAGAGATACGGAGACAGAGACATAGACAGAGAGACAGAGACATAGACAGAGAGACAGACAGATACAAACAGGGGTAAACATAGACAGAGAGAATTCATGGTTAAATAATAGATTTTCTTCTAGATAAAACTGCATATCTCTAAAGGGTATGGCCAATGACTGCTTCACATTTCAAAATATAATGTTGACACATTTTCGAAAAAATATGTACTTGTACTATTCAAATGCTGTCTACAGTGGTCAAAACGATACCCCAGGTGTGTGCATTTCATGAAAAATGGTTACATTGGTATCAGTCTGTGAAATGTGTACTACAATGCATCGCTTCAAGTGTTACTACGTCCGACATTTTACTCCAGAATGATGTTCTGTGTTTTCACTTTGTTACAGCTTTCTCTCTCAGCTCACAATATTTACAGAATACAAGAACATACAAAATAAATACACACAAAATACACAGAATACAAAATGACTCTTGAGGTTTCCCCAAGCTTTTTTTCTTACAGTTCCACCTTTTCACTAAAAGATAATTTGATTCTCGAAGAAATTCTCAGCTTCACTTCAATTCAAAGAAACAATTTAAGTTTCAGAAGCAAAAAGGTAGATGCAAAGGTGTCCCATAACCTGTGTGGTCGTAGAGGAGCAAGGCATCAGAGATCTCAGCTTCTCTAGGAGCCAGCATATTGACGGCGGCGCCCATCTCCTCTCTATCGCTGCTTTACCTTCCTTACCCTAAAGAGAGCAGGTACCCATTTACAGCTGGGTGAACTGGGGGTACTGAACTGAAGTCAAGGCGCACAAACGGTCACCCATCCAACTGGTAACGACGCTCAACGCTGCTTAACTTGGCTGGGGAAAACGAGCGCTCTGACCACTGAACTATCCCACCCCCTACCATCAACTTATCACACAAATATTCCCAGCCTCAATATCTGCAAATCTCAGGATTTTAATTGTCATGTGATTAACTAGCGTTAATTTGCGGAACAATAAATCGCTAGTCTTTGACATTGTTAAGAACCAAAAGATTTTTCTGAAAAATCGAAAAACAAAACATAAAATCTATGACGCCGTTTGCTTTTACGAACACTGTTATGAATTTTCTGATGTTATATTTTTGTTCCTCAGCTAAAACTACGAGGTTCATTAAACTTATGTGAGAGGTTAACGTGTGCGAACATGTTTGCCCCCCCCCCCCCCCCCCCCCCCCCTATTATAGAAACCACACTTTTATCAATATAAAGTGTTCTGTTTGCTCACAATTCGTCTCCTTGTCTCTCTTACCAACAAAGGAACATTCTAAATCATGCATCATGACAAAAAGAAGAAGAAACAACTGCTTTCGTATGTGAATAAAAAGTCTATAAAAAGGCAAAGGTAAAGGTGTCCCTTAACCTAGGCGGTCGTAGGGGGCAAGACATCAGAGACCTCAGCTTCTCTAGGAGCCAGCATATTGAGGGCGGCGCCCATCTCCTCTCCCTCGCTGCTTTACCTTCCCTCACCCTAATGAGGGCAGGTACCCATTTACAGCTGGGTGAACTGGGGAACTGTACTGAAGCCAAGGCGCGCAAACGGTCACCCATCCATCTGGTAACCACGCTCCATGCGGCTTAACTTTAACTTGGGGAAAGTGAGCCCTCTGACCACTGAGCTATCCCGCCCACAGTAAAATATAGCCACACCAAGAAAGATATCGTCACTTTGGCGGGGATCTGTCATAACATGATTCTGTCCTGGACATAAGGGGCAATCTTAACAATCCCAGGTCATGTAGGGATTCAGCCATGTTATGTAAATGAGTTGTGTTGGCGCCAGAAATTGTGATTTTGTGATCCATAAAGATGCAGGATCAGACATAGCGTTAGCAGCATCTTCCCTGCCTGCCACTGCGAGTGAAGCAATGATGTCATGATCTGGGGTTTGAACAATAGTTGATCTATAGTTTTGAACATTAGTTGATCTGCGGTTTGAACAATTGTTGATCTATAGCTTCAAAACAGTAGTTGATTTATGGCTTTGAACAATAGCTGATCTATACTTTTAAATAGTAGTTGGTTTATGGATTTGAACAATAGCTGATCTATACTTTTAAATAGTAGTTGGTTTATGGATTTGAACAATAGCTGATCTATACTTTTAAATAGTAGTTGGTTTATGGATTTGAACAATAGCTGATCTATACTTTTAAATAGTAGTTGGTTTATGGATTTGAACAATAGCTGATCTATACTTTTAAATAGTAGTTGGTTTATGGATTTGAACAATAGCTGATCTATACTTTTAAATAGTAGTTGGTTTATGGATTTGAACAATAGCTGATCTATACTTTTAAATAGTAGTTGGTTTATGGATTTGAACAATAGCTGATCTATACTTTTAAATAGTAGTTGGTTTATGGATTTGAACAATAGCTGATCTATTGTGTGGACAAGAAATGATATGTGGTTTGGACAAAAATAGTGGTTTGAATTATTTATTTATTGATTTCTTTTATTCTTTTATTCTAAGAATAGTGAAATAAGCACTCTTGCGCTTTTTTTACATCTAATCCCCGTGTGTTAGCAGTTTTGTAAATTTCGTTGGTCGTTCCCACCGGCACACAATGGTCTACTCTTCCGAAAAGCGGATGGAGTTTTAACGGGTGCGCAAGATGTGAAATGTGTGAATGATGTGCTGTTTGTGTGTGATTTTCACATGAATAATATGTGGTTTGGAAAATAGATAAATTGCGGTATGGACAAAATTGATGTTTACTCTTCTCAATCTGACATAACTGCAGACATTCAGCAAGACATAAGCTATAAATTGGCGTGTTTTTCTGATTCCTCAGAATGTTGATTTCTTGCAGCCACCTGCCAATATTCCGTGATCTCTTAGCGCCATGTTGGCGTCAGGGGATAATCCCTTCATCCTCCTTCACTCTCCGATTTTGCCTCTTGCCTGTCGCCTTTATTCTGGGGATTGCTGTGTACTGCTGGCTTTGTCTCTCTCTCTTCTGTCTGCAAAATCTGCTCTCTCTCTCTGTCTCTGTTTCTGTCTCTGTCTCTCTCTAAAAAAAAAAATATATATATATATACATATATATATATATATAATATATATATATGTATATATAGATATAGATATAGATATAGATATAGATATATAATATATATATATATATATGTATAAACATATATATAGAGATACATGGTCTTTTCGTGTTTGTTCAGATGACAAAAAATGGTGTGCCTAATAATCATTGATCACGACTAAGATCGTATTTGTCACGCAATCTTTTTCTGTATAGCTTCTTCTTCTTCTTCTCTTCTTCTTCTTCTCTTCTTCTTCTTCTTCTTCTTCTTCTTCTTCTTCTTCTTCTTCGTCGTCGTCGTCGTCGTCGTCGTCGTCGTCGTCGTCGTCGTCGTCGTCGTCTAAGTCGTCTAAGTCGTCGTCGTTATCGTTGTCGTCGTTGTCGACGTCACCATCGTCGTTGTCCAAAGCTTAGACAGCAGGTACTGTTGTCTGTCAAATGCGCCAAAATGCGTGACGATGCCGCGAAGCCCCTAACGAGTTAGCTCAAGAGCAATCTGTATCTTAAAGCTGTCATGCATTTTGCAACAAGAATAAAAAATAAACAAAGCAAAATAATGAGACACTTTCGTGTGATTGCTATAGCATTCTTTTCTACAACAACAACAACAACAACAACAACCAAATATCAATCATCAAGAGAGCAATAACTTGATGTCCTTACTGGGAAATCCCGAAGAGCAAAAAGCATGGTGAAAGTCAGTAAATTGATTCTTTTTATATTCTCTTTGTTGCTTTACAATTCTTTTACTTGTTTTCATTTATTTTGTGTTTTTCCCACTTTGCTCCGACGAAGCTGCTCCTAATTTTATTTTTGTTTGACAGAAATTGGATGCTTTAATGCAAAATCTGTACGCATGCGTGTGAATGTGAGTGTGTATGTGTGTGTGTGCGTGTGTGTGTGTATGTATGTGTGTGTTTGCATGTGTATGAGTGTTTGTGTGTATTTTTGCGTGTTTGTGTGTAAGGAAAACAGAGAAAGAGAGAGAGTTGGAGAAAGAGATAGAGACAGAAA
>CM060320.1:73065641-73073141 GCA_030674155.1 Stramonita haemastoma | reverse complement strand
GCATGCAAACATGGGGGTGGGTTCATTGATTTGCGGGCTCAGCAGCAAGCACACGTGTTTTCAAGTCGGACGGTTGTTGGCAAACACGGCACCTGGTCTGACTTGCTGTCTGCATTGTTCTACACTTTGTCTTCTCTGTCTGGTCTTTTTCCACACTATGGCGTAACACGCTGATCTAGGACAGAGACACCAGTGATTCAAAATTAATCAAGACTATTTTTAAGGAGACGGGATAGCACAGTGGTCAGAGCCCTAGCTAAGGTTAAACAGCATCGAGTGTGGTTACCTAGCAGATGGGTGACCCTTTGCGCGCCTTGGTTACAGTATAGTCCCCCAGTTCATCCAGCTGTAAATGAGTACCTGCCCTCTTTAGAGTCAGGAAAGTTATGTAAAGCAGGTAGGGAGAGAAGATGGGCGCCGCCCTCAACTTCTAGCCGTCTCCCTTTCTACCTCTGCCTCCCCTCCCCCTAACACAACTCTTCACCCTGCCCTCCCCCTCCCTCATCTCCACTCCCAAGTCTCCATACTACCCACCCCCCCATCCGTCCTTTCCCTCCTGTCACATCTACACCCCCCCCCCCCCCCTCTACATTCCCACTTATCCCCACCCCCTGTCTATCTTTCTCTCTCCCACATCACTCCTAATCCCTTACGATAATACCTCTATCATGTGTCCTTTCTTATGTGTCCTCTATGTACCTCTTTCACCCCCACACCCTCACACTCCCCAACCTCCCCCCCCCCCAACTGTGTCTCTCCTCTGTCTGCTCTCTCTTCCAATCACATCATCCCTAAGTCTGTTAATGTTCTTTTCCTGTTCGCCTCTCTTTCTATCTCTTTGAACTCAAAATGAACCCTGTGTTTTCCCTTAATGTCCTAAACCACGCTTCGTGTCCATCTTTCTGTTAAGTCGTTGTTTCTAGAGATAAATCCTAAATCGCAAGAAGACAAACAGTACGTATCCTTTTGATGATCACAGACAGAAAGAAACGCTGAATAGACGAGTCTCAGAGAGCTTTTTCCTTACTTAGTTCTAAATCAGGTGCAAGCTCAACTTAATCCGATATTCTATCAATGTTCTAACTCTGAAGTTTACATGTACGTGTCTTTCATAGTCAATCCATACAAAGTGCATGTTTGTTCTCCACTAGTTCTGTTTTTAATCATAATTATCTAGAAAGTGTACAACCGCACTCTGGCAAATCTTGAACATTGCTGCTATATTTATTTATGAGTTGAACTAGTGCCAGGGTCTTTACCATCCACTTAAAACAAATCACATTCAATGTAACTGTTTAAATAAACCCATTTGTTTTCATGAAAATTTATAGAAATGGGAGTACACTCATTTCCAATTAGCTGCAGTCTCATTAGAACTATGTTAGAACCAAATACTAAGCTTACATTAATTAATCAAGACTCTATTTTTTAAGAAGACGGGACGAAGCAAAAATCGTGTAAGCCGCTCGGTAAGTGTTGAAGGCTTCCATAAACTCCTTGTGCAGAGAAACCTTGGTTTTCCGACACTAGTGTTGACTTCATGCTGATAGAAAACAAAGACAGGCCACCAACATCCTACATTGCCAACATCACTGAGATTAGTGGTCTGGGAGGGCTACAGGAGATGGTAGAACTCAGCAGAGACAGAGAGACATGGTGAACCCTGGTGGCATTGTGTGGAGCTTCTACCTATGAAAGCGGCGGTGGAGACAGTTGAGTGAAGCAGAGTACTTCGTGTTGATTTCTTTGTCTTTTTCAGATTAGTTACCTGGGTCTGGGGTGGGGTTGTCTTCAAATTTGTCATAATGGCAGTTTGATGTTAAGTCCTCCATTTAACTACAGAAATGCAGGCTAAATCCTCTAGAGTCTGCTCACAGCTATTTTTCTGATTAAACTCAAAAGCATCTCACACTGCACACCATATCGCCACGATCTGCCAGTGGTGCAGACGATCGACTTTTGCGTCACTTCCTGTTCTGCTTGGGCAACTTAGACCAGCTCTGTCATGCAGAAAGGACAAGAACGATAACCTCTGCCCTTCACTGTCATGAAAAGGGGCAGGCAATCAGCTTTTAGATCTGCTCCTGAAGTGTAGGGACAGACTGCAGAATGCTCGTTGTATTGAGGTCGTGTTTTAGAGCATTAATGCTGTTCAAATATCCACAAAGAAAAATAATAGCCAAAAGTATTGCAACCTTTTGTTACCTAAAGTGGAAAGACAAAGTATTTCGAGAAAACTCGATTTTTTTCTATTCCTTGGCTAGAGCTCACAGGTTCAGCAATTGTGAAATTATAGGGATTTTAACCGTTTTCTGCCCACCATAAAGGTAGCCACAATTCGATTTCAGGGGTGTATGCTGGGTATGTTTGCGTTTTCGTAAGCCATTCAATCTGGTGACATAAATTACAGGATCTTTAACGTGCATATTTGATTTGTTGCAAAGAGAATTAAGGAACTGACAGGACGGCACTTGAAGTTGACCTGAGAGATTTTAAAAATCAATATATATATATATATATATATATATATATATATATATATATATATATATATATATATATATATATATATATATAATATATGTATGTATGTATCTTCTCCTGCCCTTCTCTTAGTTCCCTTTCCCGGTGGGGAGAATAGTATCTGGTCTTTCTCTTAGCATGTAGATTTATGCATCCACGGAATGCTTAATCCTGGTGGGATTAGGAACTCTTTATCCTCGTGATACAATCAGATCCTTATTCGTTTGTGAGCTCGATATGTAGCCAGGATTAGCGGGCGCCATGTCTGTATCCTATGCACTGTGCTTCGTTGGGCAAACAGAGTTCACCATCTGTAGCATTACTGCTCAGATGATTGCATGCTAGGCCTATGCTTGCCATTCAATCAGCATGCGTGTGTGTCTTTATTTATTTATTTGTTTATTTATTTATCTATTTATTTATTTATTTATTCATTCTTTTACATCGAGAATAATTGAATGAGCACTCATGCGCTTTATTTTACATCCAGCTCCCGTGTGCATGCAGTTTTGTAAATTTTGTTGTCTGTTCCAACCGGCACACAATGGCCTTCTCTTACGAAAAGCCGAACAGAATTTAACGTGTGCGCAAGATGCTCTGTGTACGTTCGCACACAGGGCCTCGGTTTATAGTCTCATCCGAAGGACTTTTGGTTTACCGCAGCTAGTCAAGTATTTAATGATCCGGTTCCTTAGCCAAAGTTCAACAGTTGAACAACCCCCCCCCCCCCCCCCCCCCCCACACTGCTACACTTTCTTTCCAGAAACTGGAAATTGACCTGAAGCTGAGAAAGAGGAAGGCAGCAGGCAGGGAAATGGCAGAGATTTTCCAAACAAAAGAAAGCAGGCCATGTCCCTAATGAGGACATTATTTCTTTTTTATTTTATTGATTGATTCAGAAATAGGTAGTCTCTGTGTTTTACTGCATGTTCCAGTTTTACTACTTCTGGTCTAAAAAAATATGTTTTTCACTTTTCTGGAATAATACACAGAGGAGAGTTAAATCACTTGGAAATGACACCTTGTTGAGAAGAGAGGTACATTGGTAAAGGTAAAAGGTAAAGGTGTCCCATAACCTATGTGATAGTACATAACCTATGTGATCGTAGGAGAGCGAGGCATCAGAGACCTCAGCTTCTCTAGAGGCCAGCATATTGAGGGTGGCGCCCATCTCCTCTCCCTCCTGCTTTACCTTTCCTGACCCTAAAGAGGGCAGTTACCCATTAACAGTTGATTGGTAAATAAAGGAGTCATGATTGTGATGTAATGGTGGTGGAGGAAGTAAAGGGGTGACGGGGAAATGGAATGGAAGAGTTTCATTAATTTTCATGTCATGTTGTTTATAGCCCCAGCACTCACCAACTCCAGAATCATCAGGGCTGTTACCTCACAGCAATGGCCGCAACTCCAATCACCTCAAGTTTAAAATCAATACCATCTCCCCCCTTCAAATATTCGCTACTATCAATCTGCCAAACAGTTGCAAAAAATGACAAAAATAAAATTGTCTTGATTATTGTGTTCCTGGAGTGCGATCAACCTGTGAGGAAGCCAGTCATTCTAATTCCAATCCAATCGATTCCAATCCAATCATGATGTTTATAGCCCTGCCGACCACACAGGCCCTATCGGGGCTGTCACCTCGTCAAACTTTAAATCTCAGAATAAAACTGGGTAATTATTCAAAGATTAAAACGGGGAATAAAACCAACTCTGCTGTCCTTCCTTGTATCAACACCCTGGTCAACCATAAGGGTCAGCCCAGACGGGCACCACGTTGGGGAAAATCCAAATCAGTCGCACATAAAATGAGATAAAACAAAAACCAGATTTCTTAAAACAAACCTGTTCCTTGCGATTGACTATCACCCTTTACGTCATTCCACAACGTAGAATCTCTAAGTGACTGTAAAGTGTAGAGAATAATGACAAACACTTAACGAACAAAATATTACACAATAATGACAAGCACTTCAACGTACAAAGCATTACACAACGATGACGCACACTTCAAAGTTCAAATATTACAAAATTATGACAAACACTACAATGTACAGAACACTACAGAGGAAAAATGCCATGTGGGCAAGTAACACTGAAACTGGAGATCCCATTTTTTACAATATCCTTGCCTTGGTTTCCAAAACAAACCAAGACAGACAAAATGACACATAATGTATGAAATAAATTCTTCGTCATTTTGCTCAAAAAAAGGCAAAACATTGACTGAACGGGAAAGCAGGGAGTAAGCAGAGAGACGACAGAATTAAAAGGTATGGAAAAGATAACAATAACCAAGGAAAGCAATATAAAAAAGGGGGAAGTTTTTATACAGAATTTCCATAGGCGGGATGCTGTTTATACTGAAATTCAGCACCCACTATTGGGGGCAGGGGGGAGGAGACGACGATGAAGGTGGTATCATTGTGGGGATTATGTAATGTTGTGTGGTGTGTGTGTGTGTGTGTGTTGTGTGTGTGTGTTGTGTGATGTGGTGTAGTGTGTGTGTGTGAGGCGGGATGGAGCGATGATGAAGGTGGTATCATTGTATGGGATTATTAAATGTGTGTGTGTGTGTTTGTGTTGTGGTGTTGGTGTGTTGTGTGTGTGTTGTGTGTGTGTGTGTGTGTGTGTGCCAGTCGTAAAATTTAAACTTTTGAACTCTCTGTCAAAACTGCAGGGCATGACATGGCATGGCTAGCCATGCAGCCACGTCATCAGAATCATTCCAATTTTACATCTTCACACGAGACCTCTCAATCCCACAAAATCGCATCACCGCTCAACTGAAAACGTCTTTCTTGGTCTTCGATCATGAAGCCGAAATTGTAACTGATTGTTTCGCTGTCATTTCTTCCTGCAGGCAGACTCTCTGTGTGGAATTCAGCCTGTCTTTGTGTCAGTCTGCCACGGGGGCTCAAAGGCCGCCATTTGGGAGATTTCCTCATTCTTTTCACAGGCATGCAGCGCCAACGCTTTCAAGCTGTAAGGGCAAAGAACGATAACCTCGTCCCTTCACAATGGTGGAAATGAATTCTTTGTGGCTGCAGCTTTCTGCTGCAATGATGGGGTATTGTGGGGTGTGTTTTTTCATGTCTGGACCTTGTTATTTGGGTTGTTATGAAAGTTTTTTTATGTCTGTGCAGGTTATCTCAGTGTGTTTTGAGATTGTAAAATCAGTGGGCTGCATACGTAAATGTACACAAATTGTCGCTCTATCTCTGTCTCTGTCTGTCTGTCTGTCTGTCTGTCTGTCTGTCTCTGTCTCTCTCTGTCTCTCTTCTCTCTGTCCCCTTCTCTGTCTCTGTCCTCTGTCTCTCTCTCTCTCATCTCTCTATCTCTCTATCTATCTATCTTCTATCTATCTATCTATCTATCTATCTATCTATCTATATCCATCCTGTCAAACCAGTGAGAAATGTACTAATTTTCTTTACAAAATAAAACACAAATTTGCCTGCAATGTATAGAACACCTGATACGTAAGGAAAACGTACACTTCCGAGTGGATACACTAGATCAACATAGGGTCAAGGTAAAGGTCCCATAACCTATGTGGTCGTAGGGGAGCGAGGCATCAGAGACCTCAGCTTCTCTAGGGGCCAGCATATTGAGGGCGGCACCCATCTCCTCTCCATCGCTGCTTTACCTTTCCTGACCCTAAAGAGGGCAGGTACCCATTGACAGCTGGGTGAACTGGGGGACTATACTAAAGCCAAAGCGCGCAAACGGTCACCCATCCAATTGTTAACCATGCTGGATGCTGCTTAACCTTGGCTTTGGGGACAGCGATCGCAACGTATTATACTATACTTCCTGTATAATTATGGAGTATTGTCTCCTTCTAGTCTGACTTTGTGGTGTATTTTGATACATTATGCTTTATTATTCGGTATTTCGTAAAAGTCGGAATGTGGCTGCCCTAATAGCCGGAAGAAAACAGTGACATACACAAACTCTCGCCATTGGTGAACCTCAGAGCTGTAGCGGATGAACAAAATCTAAATCTGATCAAGTAAAGACTTAACGTTTTCAACAAACAAATATCCATTTCATTTCAGCTTGAGGCCGATGGAGAGGTAACGTTTCTGGATATACGCAAAAGATTCTTGTGTCTACGACAGGTACAAGATGAAAAAGGGCAAGAAGATTTTTTAAGACGGGACTTGGGTTTTTTCGTGGCTAGTCGGCTAGAGTTCTGAGGTTTACCGCTAAGGAAGCCGTATTCTGTTTTCGGGCATAACACGGATTTTGATATTGCCTTTTTTTTCTCTTTATTTCATAGGGTGAAGTCAGTCACAAGCAAAGGAAAGGGCAGACCGATGTTGATGGGGAAGACGTTTGAGAAATTTTAGAGTACACATGTTGATAAGTAAGCAAATAATTAGAAAATGGTCTTGGTGCCAAACAGATTGTTTCAAACGCACAGATTCCGCTCAATGTTGTTGAAAGATCCACTGTCGTTATAGATAGCACGAAAACTATGTTCTAAATATCTGACATATGTATACAGAATCTGGTTTTATAATTGGCGTATATGTTGACATGTAGGGGGCGGGATAGCTCAGTGGTCAGAGCGCTGGCTTTCCCCCAGTCAAGTTAAGCAGCATCGAGCGGGGTTACCAGTTGGATGGGTGATAGTTTACGAGCCTTGGATTTAGTACAGTCCCCCAGTTTACCCAGCTGTCAATAGGTACCTGCCCTCTATAGGGTCAGGAAATCAAAGCAGCGCGTGTGCATGCGTGTGTGTGGGTGTGTACTTGTGTGTGTGTGTGCGAGCGTGCGTGCGTGCGTGCGTGTGTTTAAGTCAAATTTGAATTCAAATTTCTACACGCCTATGGTACATTGAATACGCAAACATAATATACTTTGTTTTCAGCAAGCAATCAATAAAAAAGATATATAAACATAGCCTCACAAACCAAAACTGAGTGTGTATATGTCTATGTGCGTGCGTGCAAGCGTGTTTGCGTGCTT
>CM060320.1:73045641-73055641 GCA_030674155.1 Stramonita haemastoma | reverse complement strand
ATTTCAGCACATATCTGCGAAAGGATTGCCAGTCAAATTAGGAAAGGTCTTCTATTTACCACTCCCCCTTCATCCTAACAGATGCTTTGTTCTATCAAAATCCGGAATTCCACTACTTAACTATTGTAATAATACATTTTCGTGCCGGTTGAACAGATGATGTTTAAGAAAAAAATTTTGCTAATACTTGTGAATTGTATGTGACATCTTCCTCGTATCGAATGCCATTACTAAGATTAGTGATTGTAAATGTTCATGCCAAGGCCATAGCTAGTGCGTGGAAAAGAAAAGTCAGGTTACTTTGTGTGAGTCTAAAAAGGAAGACATTAAATGTGTGTTATGTAAGCTGATTGTACGCCAAGTTGCTGTGGTTATGTGGTTGCTCATCATAGAAAGATACAATTGCGTTTCTTGTTTTGTTTAAGAATCACAATGTGCGGGGTTTCATGGATTGGTGTGAAAGTGAAGCATGTGTAGTTCAGTGGTTGGTTGTTTCAACCATAACAAGTCCGTGGATGAGTCGGATGGCGCTTTTAGGGAATCGGCTGTGGTTCATGTGGTGGTACTTTAAAGAAGCACAAATGCTAGGTCCAGTGTCAGTACCGTTAAACAATTGTGCTGTTTTCAGGGTTGCTTTTAAAAGAATGACATGTGTGTGGTCCTGTGTAGATTTTTTTATAAAGACAATGTGCTGTGGTAGGTGTTGTTTAAAAAGACCCAAAGTGGTGTTGCGGCACCTAAGTGGGCTAGATCAACAGCAATGTGCCTGGCGTCGAGGATTGGTTGGTTTAAAGAAGCTTTGGGTGTGTTTATGTGTGGTTGTTTAGATGAATTTGGGTACTGTGTTGGTTGTTTAAGCAGATTTGCTTTGTTTCATGTTGGTTGTTAAGACTTGCTTTGTTTCTGTGAGATATTAAGAGGATTTTTGAATGTTTAAGTTGAGGAGTTACAGAAACAAAAAGTGTGGTTCATCTGATCGTTTAAGAAGAAAATGAGGAGTAGGACAGAGCCAAGCCCTTCATTCTTTCTTCTGTGTTTTCTTTAGTTTCTTTCTTTTATCTTCCTATTTTTCTTCTAGACCGTCTGTTTTTTTAATTATTATTTTTATTTCGTAGGTGGTAACAAAAAAATTATCAAAAATATACCCTAGGCATTATCAGTGCATTGGAGCTAGTAGTATAGCAAAGTGTGTATAGAGAATGTTTGACTAATGTGTAGTCATACAGGAATTTTCTGCACACGCAGTTTCCACCTTAAAATAGGTAAAGGTAAAGTCCCATAACCTAGTGGTTGTAGGGAGAGCCCCAGACCTCAGCTTCTCTAGGGGCCAGCATATTGAGGGCGGCGCTCATCTCCTCCCTCGCTGCTTTACCTTCCCTACCCTAAAGAGGCAGGTGCCCATTCACAACTTGGTGAAGTGGGGGACTGTACCGATAAGCCGAGGTGAGCAAATTGTAACCCTCCAACTGGTAACCACGCTCGATGCTGGCTTAACCTTAGCTGGGGAAAAGCGAGTGCTCTGACCACTGAGCTATCCCACCCCACCCTAGGAAAGCTGAAAAATAATTCTCAAGAAAAAATATGTCAAACTGTCCCAAAGGGGGAAAGGAGGCAGGAAAGAAAGGGATTCCTCTTCTCCCCTCCCCCTCTTTTTTCCCAATCTCTCACTCCTAGCACATCTTAAAACGGCTATGCTATGTGTGTGCATACAAGAAAGGCTGCTTTAGTTGAGGGAAAATTTGAAAGTTTTTTTTCCTACTTCATTTGCAAAGGTGCGTGCCGTGAATTCAGCCAGTGTCGTTTGCAGAGGTGAGATAGAAAAGAAGACGAGGAGAGAAAGAGATTGACAGATTGCAAAGCTGAACTAGGGTCTAAAAAGGATTTTTTTTTTTAATCGAGAACAAATATCTTAAAAAAGAGAGAAATAGGATAATAAATAGACAGAAAGAATAACAAGAACCTTACAAAGCAGAAAACAGATAACAAAGGAAAACAAAAAAGTATAAAATTAAAAAGCAAAAAACCTTTAGCAGAAAAAATACGATAGCAAAAAGAAGGAACAAAGATAAAAATTTAAAAACAACGAGAGAGAGAGAGAGAGAGAGAGAGAGAGAGAGAGAGAGAGAGAGAGAGAGAGAGAGAGAGAGAGAGAAGAGAGAGAGAGAGAGAGAGAGAGAGAGAGAGAAGGGAGGCAAGGCAAGGCAAAATTCTTTTATTCGAGGATAATAGATAAGCACTCGTGTGCTTTTTTACATCCAGTCCCCGCCCTTTTCAGGGATAAGATCAAGATAAAAAGATAGCCTCAACTAAACAACAATTATAATGATCCAAATACCAAGAGCAAGAAACCATACCAAATATCAAACAACAGGTAAGAAATAAGACAGAGATACAATATTGAGGCAAATGTTATAAAAGGCACTCATTCAGAAACGAAAATAAGAGTAATTAACAATGATGATTTTGATTTGAATAAAAAAAAAGGCGCAATAATTAAAGATCAAACATGAGAATATGATGAGTTTTTTAATGACTGAAAACATCAATCACCATCATATATCATCAAAATAAGTCCCATAAAACATAAGATTTTGGTAATAGGGGAGAAAGAAACAACAACAACAGGTAAGAAAAGAACAAAGATACAATATTAAGGTAATGTTATAGAAGAGAGAAGAGAGAGAGAGAAGAGAGGAAGAGCAGATAGAAGAGAAGAGAGAGGAGAGAGAGAGAGAGGAGAGAGAGGAGAGAGAGAGAGAGACAGACAGACAGACAGACAGACAGACAGACAGACAGACAGACAGAGAGTTAAAAACATCAGGAAAAAGAGAAAGGAAATAAATAGAAAAAACCATGACACAAAGGGGAACAACTGTCCAGAAACCGGAAAATTGGGGAGGACAATACGGAAGTGACAAAAAAAATAATGCTGATTATGAAGAAAAGGAAGAGAATAAAAGAGAACAGCTGCAGTGGCTGCTCCAGTATTGACAACTTTGGAGTGGAAACAGTGCGACAACGATGACGAAGATGGAGAAGAAGAAGAAGAGGAAGAGGAAGAAGAAGAAAAAGAAGAAGGCGACGACGACGACGACGACGACGACGACGAAGAAGAAGAAGAAGAAGAAGAAGAAGAAGAACAACAACAACAACAACAACAACAGTAACAGTAACAACACCATCAAAAAGCTCGTACAACTTCGAGGAGAACGATCACCAGAAGTAACTCCATTGTGTATTGAGGCCGAAGCGGAACAGGAAGTGGACCACCCTGCCAAGAGCCGTGACAGAAAGTGGTCAGAAAAAAACGCCATGTCCCTATTGGGGGCTGACCTCCATTGCTCTGCTGACAAAACTTTGAACTTTTCACTGTCCCTTTCAGCTTCGTGTTTGTTTTTGTTGTGTGTTCAACGTACCTGTCCACGTGTATGGCATGTACACACTCAAACGCGCGCATGGGATTTCCTGGGGATCAAAGTGTTGTACCTTGGGTTTGTGATTTGATTGGGGGACGGGATAGCCTAGTGGTTAGAGTGTTGTGCATTTGCGCTCGTGATCTGCTGACCCGGGTTTCAGTCTCGTTCAAGAGGATTTTCCTCTGGAGTTAACATCAGTGCCGACTCCACTCCCCCGTAAGTCTCTCGGATGAGACTATAAACCGAGGACCCCTGTGTAAACGCAGGTACATTATCTCGCACAAAGGTTAAAAACTTGTTCCGCCCATCGAAAGAGTAGGCCACTCTGTGCCAGTAGGAACGGATTATAAAATTTGCAAAATTGCATGCACACGTACACTGACACTGGATGTAGAAAAAAAAACGCATGAGCGTTTATTTCATTATCCTCAAAATAAAAGAATTAAGTTTGGAGGTTATATCGCACTCTCGTGCGCGAAGCGCGCACGCGCGCCGCGCCCCCGCAGCCCACACACACACACACAACCACACACAACACAACACACACACACAAACACACACACAACCACACACACACACACACAACACACACACACTATCATCTTGGGACTTTATCTCTTGACAGCGTGCCAAAAGCGAGGGAATGCCTGACTCCATTTTCCCCGAAGAAAAACAGGTATCACTTACCTCATCACTGCTCTGTCCTCTGCAAAGAGTTATCGACTTTTAGCTAGTGTCTGTCTGCCTGCTTGCCTGTCTGCATGCCCTGTGTGACTGTCAGTCTGTGTGTGTGTGTGTGTGTGTGTGTGTGTGTGTGTGTGTGTGTGTGTGTGTGTGTGTGTGTGTGTGTGTGTGTGTGTGTGTTTCTCGTCGTGTTGTTGTCAAGTCGTGTCAAGTCAATCAAGTCAACTTTTATTTCAGATGTACATTGAGTAAGCTAGTGTTGTGTGTGTGTGTGTGTTTTGTGTGTGTGTTGTGTGTTGTGTGTGTGTTGTGTGTGTGTGTGTGTTTCTGCGTGTGTCTGTGTTGTGTGTGTGTCAAGTCGTGTCAAGTCAAGTCAAGTCAAACTTTTTTTCAGATGTACATTGAGTAAGCAGTGTGTTGTGTGTGTGTGTGTGTGGTGTGGTGTGTTGTGTGGTGTGTGTTGTGTTGTGTGTGTGTGTGTGTCTGTCTGTCTGTCTGTCTGTCTGTCTGTCCTATCTATCATCTATCTATCTATCTATATCTATCTATCTATCTATCTATCTATCTATCTATATGTTTATCTAGCCGTCCGTCTGTCTGCTTCTCTGTCTGTCTTTCTGTCTGTATATATATACTTTTTATATACTTTTATTCATTGTTTGTTTATATGGGGTTTTGTTTGCTTTGGATGTGCACTCTCAGCTTTGCTGTCATCTCCTTAGAAATAAACAACAGCATCAAATCTTGAACAAAAACAATTAATTGTTCTTACAATTTCTGCTAATATTTGGGGGGGTTTCGTTTCCGATATGCACTGGTCATCTCTTTACAAATGAAAAACATACAAATGAAAAATAAAACAAATGTAATCATACGTTCCATTTCTTCACCCTCTCCCACCAACCATTTTTCACTCTGTCTCCAAATGACTTTCCCACTCACACCCTTCCCCCCCCCCACCTCCATCCTATCCTATCTCATTCCTCCTACGGACCCCCCCCCCCTCCCCCCCCCCCCCCCCACACACACACACTTCACGTCACTCTCTTGCGGCGCCCCATCCGATTACCTGCCCCTCTATTTCCCCTGTTGCAAGTCGTGCTCTGAATCAGATGGGATGATAAGTAGAGGGGGGAAAGAACTTGAAAAAGTTGGCGACAGTGCAGACAGAGAGCTAAACAAACGAATAAAATGGGGAAAATTCAGGGAAAAAGAAAAAGGAATTAAGAAATAAAAAAGAAAGAAGTTAGAAGGAAGAGAAAAGAAAAAAAAGGAAGAAGAAAAGGAAGAAGGAAGGAAGAAAGAAGGAAGGAGGAAGAAGAAAGAAGGAAGGAAGAAAAACGAAAGAAACAGAGAAAAAAAGAAAAGGAAGAAACAAAGAAACAAAGAAAAATAAGAAAGAGAAAAAGACAGAAGGAAAGAAAAAACGAAAGAAAAAGGAAAGAAGAAAGGAAAGATCGAAAGAAAAAGAGAAAGAAGAAAGAAAGAGGGAAGGAAGGAGGTAAGAAATAAAAAGAAAGAAAAGAAGGTAGACAGACAGACAGAAAGGAAAAGGACAACAGAAGAAAACACAAGAGACAGACAGAGAGACAGAAAAGGTAAAAAAGAAAATTAAGAAGAGAGAGAAGAAGAAAAAACGAAGAAAGGTAAAAAGAAAAAGAAAGAAAGAAGAAGGAAAGAAAGAAGAAAGAAAGAAAGAAAGAAAGAAAGAAAGAAAGAAAGAAAGAAAAAAAAACAAAAAACAAACAAAAAAGAGGTGACAGGGAAAAATTCACAGGCTGAAAGACAGAAACACAGATTGGGACATACAGAAATATGGAAACACAGACAGACAGACAGGAAGACAGAGCACATGATCTGAATGAACAAACAATTCAATGACTGAATAAATTAACTAATGATCAAACAACCAGCAAACCAGAAACAAAAAGAATAAGAGCAAATGAAAAGGAAACAAAACGAACGAACAAAAAAAAGAAAAGAAGAGAGAAAAAACAAAGCAGGAAATGAACGGAAAAAACAAAAGGCAATGCTAAAAGAACGAAAGACCAGTTTTTTTTATAAATAAAATCAAACAGCATGAAAGCCAAAACTCCAAATTGGAAGAAAATGATAACGGAAAGGGTGCAAAAAGCCATATAAAAACTCAATGACAGTAATAATAGGGATAGGAAATAGAACAAAAATAACGAACAAACAAGTAAGCAAATAATCAATGTGTGTATGCGGATATTATTTCTCTGCTTCGTTATTTCACTCAGAACATGTGAGCAATGCACTTGCTCTGCGTTTCGTCTTGAATTATTCTCTTCGTAGCATCATTCAGATTTATTTTATTTAAACTCATATATACATTATTATCACAAAGACAGAGAAATTCAAGCGGGTTATAAGCCCTACATAATAACAGTAAATGTATACTAATATCATGGAGATTATAACTATGTATATACATTATATTTATTTAATATATGTAATATATTATGTATATATATATATATAATATATATAATATATATATATATATATATATATATATATATATATATATATATATATATATATATATATATATATATATTATCACAACACAGGTTCCGAACATTAGCACACACCCATCCAATATAAAGAGCATCCACAAATCAGCAATTACCTCAGCCAACCTCTTACATTATATCTCATTTTTTGCTTGCGAGTATTTTGAACTAAATGAGCAACTATGAGCATTAATGGAAAATATACTATAAATGAAAAATATACTATAAAATGAAAAATATCTATCAAATTTGAAGGCAGAAAACTTTTTTTTAAAAAAAACAAACGGTAAAAAAAAACCCACCAACTTAGAACAAAAAAACCCACACAGAATCTGAAAAGGAAATGTAAAAAATAATGCTTCCAACAACACACAAAAATAAAACAACATCTGACCAGCTTGGAAAAAATGTCACAAATCAACCAACGAAAAAAAAAAGAAAAAAATCAGCCAATAAAAAATGAAACAAAAGAGATGAAATGACATAAAGGAGAAAAAGACAGTGAACAGAAATGAGAGAAAAAAGAAGGAATAAAATAAAGGAAGAAAATAAAAAGAAATCAGCAATACAAATGAAAGAAAAAGAAAGGAAAAAACAGGAAGTAAAAGAGACAGAAAAGAAAGAAAACAAGAAAAGCAGATTGACATACGGACACACACACAAAAAAGAAAGAGACAGACAGAGAAAGCAAATCCCCCGACATAAAACTAAATACACGAAGTAGAAGAAACGAAAAGCCAGACAGTATATAAAGAAAAGGAGACTAAGGCGGTAAAAATACAGAAACAAGGAGGTAATGGAAATAAACAAGGATGCACAACATGTATTCACAGCAACTACAAGAAAAGCCATAATAGACAGCAACCTTAACAAACGAATGAGGACATCATACACGCGAAAAAAAAAAGTGACAGACTGACAGCCAGAACAAAACCAAAGAGAAGGAAAGAAAATAAAAAAAAGAGAAAAAAAGAGAAAAGAAAAAAGGTAGAGGGAAGGAAAGACAGACAACAGAAGAAGATAGATAGACAGATAGAAGATAGAAGATAGAAGATAGAAGATAGAGATAGATAGAAAGAGAAATAGAAAAAGAAAGATAGATAGATAGATAGATAGATAATAGATAGATAGATAGATAGATAGATAGATAGATAGATAGATAGATAGATAGATAGATAGATAGATAGATAAGTATAGATACAGTAGATACATACGATACATACGAATACAGAATACATAGATACTAGATAGATACAGAGATACAGTAGATACAGAGATACAGATACAGAGATAAAGATACAGAGATACATACAGAGATACATAGATACATAGATAATACATAATACATACAGAGATAGATACATAGATAGATACATAGATAGATACATAGATACATAGATACATAGATACATAGATAGATACATAGATGCATAGCTAGATACATAGATACATAGACAGATACATAGATACATAGACAGATAGGAAGAAAGAAAAAAAGAATTATGCAAAGAACGAGGAAAATGGAAATAGGCAAAATCACACAGGAAGTTAGACAGGTAGAAACAAAACATGAGAGAAAGAGAGAAAATAACAGACAGAAAGACAAACAGACACACAGACAAACGGACACATACACAGACAGACAGACACACAGACAGATAGACACACAGACAGACAGACAGACAGAGAGAGGGAGGTAAAAACCAAAAGAAAAGAAAAAAATGGAAGGAAGGAAGAAAGAAAGAAGAAAAGAAAGAAAAGAAAGACTGAAAGAAAACAAGGATGAATGAAAATCAAATAAAAGAAACGAAAGAAGGAACAAGATTTAAAACAAAGAAAATATACAGTATTTTGAGAAGACGGTACAAAAACAACCGGGTTAACGAAAACAAAAAGCCCAACACTGAACCAAAACCTGTCTTTGTCAATGCCACAATTTATGTTTTGTTTTGTTCTAGAAATAAGGGTGTTTTTTTCCTTGATGCAAGATTTTTCTTTGTTTTTGCAATTTATATTTCTGTTTTGTTGTGTTGTGGGGACAAGAAAGTTGCTGTGTCGTCCGTAGAGACTTCACCCGTGTCGAAAGTTTATCCATAAACAATGGCTTTCTTATCTTCTCTTGCTCGCTTTTTGTGTGTGTGTGTGTGGTGTGTGTGTTGGTGTGTGTGTGTGTGTGTGTGTGTGTGTGTGTGTGTGTGTGTGTGTGTGTGTGTGTGTGTGTGTGTGTGGTGTGTGTGTGTGTGTGTGTGTGTGTGTGTGTGTGTATGGCGAGCCCACATACTCCTCTGTTTCTACGTCTTTGTGTCTGTCTGTGTGTATGTATATCTTTGTATATCTGCAATTCTTTCTTTCTTTCTTCTTTCTTCTTTCTTTAATGTCGGATACAATACACTTGCATGATTTTGAAAGGTCTGGTGATGTTCAGCGATGCGCTTATTCTCTGACTTTACCGATTGACTTCATCAATGCCATTGCCGTCATCATCACATTAAAAGATTAATCTCATAAGCATTGTCGCTGCCACCTGCACCATCATCACCAGTGTTGTCGTTGTTATCTTTGTCATTATCGTTTACTCTCTTGCTGCCATTATCATGCTGTTCTTCCTTTTTTGCTCCGTAATATTAACTATAAAAGGTAAAGGTTTTCTCTAGAGCCAGCATGTTGATGGCGGCGCCCATCTCCGTAATATTTAACTATAAAAGGTAAAGGTGTTCCATAACCTATGTGGTCGTAGGGAGTGAGGCATCAAAGACTTTAGCTTCTCTAGGGCCAGCATGTTGATGGCGGCGCCCATCTCCTCTCCCTCGCTGCTTTACCTTCCCTGACCCTAAAGAGGGCAGATACCCTTTTTACAGCTGGGTAGACTGGTGGACTGTACTGAAGCCAAGGCGCGCAAACGGTTACCCATCCAATTGGTAACCACACTCGATGCTGCTTAACCTTAGCTTGGGTAGAGCGAGTGTTCTGACTACTGAGCTATCCTGTCCCCAATGTGACTATGGTTGGACTAAAACCACTCCCTACAGACACGAAGAACGACAGAGTACTTTCCACTTCTTGGAAAGTTTGGAGGAGTTGCTAAAGTGACGTTGTCCTTCGAATTCTTTTTTCTTTTTTGAAGGTGGAGGGAGTAAGGAGGGTGGGGGAACAGGAACAGGAGACAGAGAGGTTAAGGATTTTGTTAAATGTTGGGTTCTGAATGTCAAAGTCATTCGGATGAGACTATGAACCGAGGTCCCATGTGCGAACGCACGCAGAACATCTTGCACACACTTTAAACACCGTTCCGCCTTTCGGAAGAGCAGGCCATCGTGTGCCAGTAGGAGCGGATGACACTTTTCTTTAACCCAGCATGCACAC
>CM060320.1:73028141-73035641 GCA_030674155.1 Stramonita haemastoma | reverse complement strand
GAAGGAGGGAAGGAATGGGTGAATTCATGGAACAAATGAATCAATAACAGAAAAAAAGAACAGCAATCGAATAGACACAAAAACACAGACAACACAAATATGATGAAAATTTTTAATAAATAGAAAACAAACGTACGGTAAACCAACACAGCTAAATAAATATGTCGTTTAAAAGATCCATACTCCCACGGGAACCAGTTAAGGAAATAAACTGATCATTTTGCCCTTGAAGTAAAACAACAACAGCTAAAATAAACGCAGAAACGTCAGTAAACAAGTTAAAGCAAAAGAGAGAGAAGGAAAAAGGAAATCTATATCCATATGCTAGAAATGGCACTGACCTTGTAAGGTTGACCTGATACGGGTTGAGCAGGGCGATGATACGACAAACCGCTGTAAAGTTGGTTCAAAACCCATGATACTATAAACGCTGTAAAGTTGATCTAAATCCCATGAATACAGTAAAGTTGGCTCTAAACTCTGTACTCTTCATCGCAAACTCCAGACTGTCAAACCCGTAATTGTCAAATCCATAATAAAAGATGAGCCAAAATGCATGCGTAAAGCCGTTAAGGACTTCACAACCTACAGACCGCAAGTCGCCTCCGACTGTTGCATGAAACCGCTGTTTTATTAAATCCATATAGTAGCTGTATTGTTAATTGTATATATACATGCACAGTTTTTAACCTGAGATTTTAAAACTCAACGCCAGTGAAGCCCGCGAAAATCGCTGCGGTTGTGCGGTTGAGATGACTATAAGCGAGGTCCCTGTGGGGCGAACGATATGCACGTATACAGTCTTTGCCACATTTAAAACCTGTTCCGCTTTTTGAAATAGTATGCCGTTTTAACCTGTGGGGACGATCATTAAATTGACAAAACTGCTGATAATCACAGTCCTGGATGCCAAAAAGCACATGACACTTATTCCATTATCCTCAAAAATAAAAGAATAAATGCATAAAATTAAAGATATATAATACACAACGGTTGGATTGAATCCACATCATACACAAACAAAAATAACACAACTTTCTAAAACACCTTAACCAGAGAAGGCTTGCCACACAAGCCTTACATCTCCCCATTTACTCTCAAACAACACACGACATACAGAAAGAGGCTTATTCAAGGAGGATCTGATGCCACACGAAACGCATCAATATTTCAGGGCACAATGAAAAGCTGTAGAAAGGTGTTGAGAAATACTTTATGTTTTCCGAACTAGTGTACAGCTTTTTCTTTGTTATTGTTGTTGTTGTTTGGTTATTTGCAGCCTTTGTTTTATGTTTCTTGTTTCTTTTTGTTTAGTTTTTGCGTATTTGTCTGGGTTTGGGTGTTTAAAAAATTCTTAATCTATCTCCATCTGTCTGTCTGTCTGTCTGTCTGTCTCTCTTGTCCTTTCTGTCTGTCTGTCTGTCTGTCTGTCTGTCTGTCCTCTCTATCTCTCTCTGTCTCTCTCTCTGTCTCGCTGTCTGTCTGTCTGTCTGTCTGTCTTCTCGTCTCTCTCTCTCTCTCTCTCTCTCCTCTCTCTCTCTCTCTCTCTCTCTCTCTCTCTCTCTCTCTCTCTCTCTCTTCAGCAATAAAAAACAACACAATGACATCAATATTGAGAGGGGACGTGAGGGGAGGCGTGAAAAAAAACTATGCCCGAAGAAAGAACATCAGATACTATGAGTGAGTGAAAAAGAACAGAAATAAAAGAAGAAGAAAGCCCGATTCGAATTTGTCAAAGCAATGGGCACAACTGTTATCAATTTATCTATGGGACCATCCTTTAGAAATCTTATTATGTGTGACAGGCCTTGGCACTGTTAGCCTGGGATAGAAAGAGACAAGGAGGGGAAGGGGCTCATAGTTCGTGTGCCTTTAAACTCTTTGTCTCTCTTGATCTTCTCTCTTACTCTCTTTGTCTGTCTGCATCGGTCCTTTGTTTGAACATATAATTTCTATTTTGTCTCTATTCTTGTACTCTGTCTCTGTCTCTCTCTCTATCCACTATCATATATATCTATGATCTATTTCTATCTATCTATCATATCATCTATCTTCATCATCAACAATAACAAAACACAAAAGCTTAATACTGAATGGGGGAGTAGAATTAAGGAAAGGACAGCATGAGCAGATCCTATCAGATAAGATGTCCATCTGATGAAAATAAAATTTCTCATGAACCTCACATTGTCTTGAGTGGGTAATTTCAATTATGCTGTGTGGATGTGGGGGAGGAGGAAGGGAGTGGGGGAAATGTTAAAGAAATGCATAATCTTGCTGTGGAGAAAACGATCTTTAGAATGACATAAAGAGAATAGCAAACAAGCGAAGAAAAGAGATAAAGGTAAAGGCCATTAAAAGTTGCTACAAGAAAAATGAAGGCAAAAAGCTTCTTATCAAAGTTGTGTCCAGGAAGGAACAATCCCTTTAGGAAAGCTGCTTATTCAGGTGATGTGTACAGGGCCTCTAAGATGAATGTTTACAGGAAAACACGGGGGTAGAGAGAGAGAGAGAGAAGAGAGAGAGAAGAGAGAGAGAGAGAGAGAGAGAGAGAAAAGAGAGAGAGAGAGACAGACAGACAGAGACAGAGACCAGAGACAGACAGAGACAGAAGACAGAGACAGAACAGAGACAGAGGGGAGGGGTCATTGGGATTGGTTGGGATGGGGTTTTTTGTGTGTGTTTCATTATCTTTATCTCTTTCTGTTTTTGTGTTTCCTACTATTATTGTCTGTCAGTCTCTCTGTCTTTGTTTCCATCTCTTTGTTTCTATCTCCAACTATCTTGACTCTCTTTATTGTCGGTATGTCTGTCTCTGTCTGTCTGTCTGTCTGAAGTGTTTGCATGGAAGAAAGGAGCAAAGAGCGAGGGAGGAAAAAATCTGAGCTTTCTTCTTTCTCGCCTAATTCTCTTTGTCCCTTCCTGTGCTTCTGTCTCTTACTCTCTTTACCTGTCTGGCATCCTGTCTTTGTGTCGGTCACTTGTATCTAACTCTGTTTGTCTCTGTTTCTCTGTCTCTGTGTGTCTGTATGTTCTGTCTTTATGTTTATCTGTTGCCCGTCTGTCTGTCTGCCCGTCTGTCTGAGCCTCTCTCTCTGTCTCTGTCTCTGTCTCTGTCTCTGTCTCTGCTCTCTCGTGTCTCTTCTCTTCTCTTCTCTGTCTCTGTCTCTTTCTCTTTTCTGTCTCTGTCTCTGTCTCTTCTCTTTCTCTTTCTCTTTCTCTCTCTCTTTTTCTCTGTCTCTTTCTCTTGTCTCTGTCTCTGTCTCTGTCTCTCTGGTTTATTATGGAATGATGTTTCATCTTCAGTTATTGTCAATACTAGTCTATATACTTTTAAACATAATTGTCATTTGATTTTAATGAATGAATATACAGGAACATTCACATAATATCTTTTCTTGTCTGGCATTGCATCCTCAATCTGTCTTGGCTGCCTGCCTACCTGTCTGCCTCCCCCACCCCCACTCCCTTGCTTATCTCTCTTCCTCTCTCTTTTTTCTTTCTTCCTTTTCTTTTTATTGTTCATTATATATTTTTTTTATCATTATTCTTTCTCTTTCTCCATACCCAATACAAATTCTCCTTCAATTTTTATGTTCTGATTTTTTTTCTATGTGCTCTTTTCCTTAATTTTTTTCTTCTTCTTTTTTTTATATCTCCATTTTGACATACATTTTTTATGATGTTACAACGATTGTTCATGTCATTTTTTCTGTTTTTTTGTGTGTTTACATAAATTTGCTGTTAATTTGTTTTCATTGTTGTGATTTTCTTTGATTGAGTGCTGGATGTAAAAAAGCATTATGTGTGCTTATTCTTTATCCTTAATAAAAGTTTCAAAGTTTCAAAGTTTCCATCTCTTTCTCTTCCCCCCCCCCCCCCCCCCCCCCCCCCCCCTTCTCCTCTCTCTCTCTCTCTCTCCCTCTCTCTCTCTCTCTCTCTCTCTCTCTCTCTCTCTCTCCTCTCTCTCTCTCCTCTCTCTCCTCTCTCCTCTCTCTCTCTCTCCTCTTCTCATTCTCTCTTCTATAATATTATATATACATTTAACGACAATGGCTTCAATATTGAGACAGGGCCCAGGGGAGGGATTAAAAGAAGAGGGGAGGGGGGGGGTCAGGCAGCCAGCATATCAGTCAGAGATCAGCCATGCTGATGAAAAGAGGAATTCTCTTTGAGCCTTTGTTTGTCTCTGGTGAGGGCCACTTCCATTACACATGTGTACGCTGTGTGTGGGGGCGGGGGCGGTAGGGGGGGGGGGTGGAGAGGCTGTGGTGCATTTGTGTGGAGGGGAGTGTGAGGGGGGAGGGGCTTTGTGTGGGTGAGTGGGGAGAGTGTGTGCATGTGTGTATGTGTGCGTGCGTGCGTGCGTAGGTGTGTGTGTGTGTGTGTGTGTGTGTGTGTGTGTGTGTGTGTGTGTGTGTGTGTGTGTGTGTGTGTAAGTGAAAAGGGGTGACAGAAATTCAATCTTTAAATCATGTTTCTGTGCAAGCGTAGTGTATATATGTTAGTGTGTATAATTATGTTTGTGTGTGTGTCTCAGTTTGTGTGTGTGTGTGCGTGCGTGCGTTCGTGTGTGTGTGCGTACTGTATTGTACTGTATACTCCTTTTTAAGTCTCTTGTGTGGGCAATTTCCTTTTACGCGTATGAGGTGGGGGAGAGGAGTAGGGGTTTCTGTGAGGGGTTGAAAAGGGGAAGAGTGAGGGAGTGAGTGTGTGTGTGCCTGCGTGTGTGGTGCGTGTGAACATTAATGGTGTAGAATAGCCTTGCAATCAGAGTATCATCGTCGTGGTCTGTTACTATCTGGAAGTACAGGTTTGAGTCGAATAGAGGACAAGGTCTTATCCAAGCTTTCAAGAAGTTGTACTTATAATTTCTTTTTTTTTCATCTTTCCATTTCTGTCCCTTAAAATGTTTTGTGGTAAAAGGCAGATGTGCAAGAAATCGTCGGAGATATTAGAGTTCTCTCTGTATCACTGACTGTATATCTCTGTTTCTATCTTTGTGTTTGACTATCTGTTTATCTGTCTCTGTCTCTGTCCGTCTGTCTGTCTTTTTCTCTGTCTCTGTCTGTCTGTCTCTCTCTGCGTGTCTGTGTGTCTGTGTGTCTGTGTGTCTGTCTCTCTCTCTCACACACTCTCTCTCTCTCTCTCTCCCCCTCTTGCTCCATGTCACACACACATATACACACAAAAACACACACACACACACACACCACACCACCACCACCACCACCACCACCACCACCCGTCCTCATACCCAGGGCCTACGGGTGGAACAAGAGATTGACGGACTGCCAAATCAATGATGTTCTTCCTTTGAAGCAGCAGATCAGACTTTTCATCACAACATAAACCAGACCTGTGGCACAGGGCAGCAAAGCTGGCTGACTGTCTGCCCCATACAGCATGAGGGACAATGATGGGAGTGGAATTGTCTTCATCCTGCCTTCCTGTCTGTCTGTCTGTCTGTCTGTCTGTTGTCTGTCTGTCTGTCTGTCTGTCTGTCTGTCTGTCTGTCTGTCTGTCTGTCTGTCTGTCTGTCTGTCTGTCTGTCTGTCTGTCTGTCTGTCTGTCTGTCTTCTCTCTCTCTCTCTCTCTCTCTCTCACTCTCTCTCTCTCTCTCTCTCTCTCTCTCTCTCTCTCTCTCTCTCTCTCTCTCTCTCTCTCTCTTAGTTCTGTTGACAGTTATGATGCTTTGTGGTGTGGTGTGATGTGGTGTGGTGTGGTGTGGTATGGTGTGGTCTGGTGTGCAATAAACATAAACAAATTGAGGCTGTGTACCGCGTTTGTTTTTACATATCCTGTGTGTATGATAGATTTTGTGGGTATAACGATGTATTAATGATAGATTGAGGTTCTTCTTTTGTCATTTTCTTCTTTTATTGTCGATAATTTCTAAAGAAGGTATTCAGCATGGTGTTTTTTCTGTCTCCTTCTTGTTTTGTTTTTGGTGTATTATTTTGTTGAGGAGCTTGATAATCCCATCTTGAAGTATGAAGTTGTAACATCAATGAAGAAATTATCAACAGGAAAAGCTTGTGGTTTTGACGATTTCTTTTTTCAAAAATGTTGAAGTCAGTAGACCATTTACTGTAAAAATTAATTCTGAATTTTTGAATGACTTTTTTTGGAATGGCAAGTTTCCAAATATTTGGACCAGAACTAATGTAGTTCCAATAGATAAAAAAGGATCGGTAGATGCAGCTGACAACTACAGAGGAGTGTCACTGATGAGTGTTATATGAAAATGCTATACTGCTGTTCTAAATAAGATACTTTACAATTGGTTAGAAGACCATGACAAAATTCCAGAAAACCAGGCTGGTTTTGGGATGGTTTACTCAATAACACACCATATGTTTACTTTGTGTTCAACTATTCTGGAAAGCTTACCAAATACAGAAATGAAAGCTATTTTATTATCATTATCATTTTGTGTACTACTAATATTACTGCGTACACTGTACCAGCTTTCATTCCGACTAACTTGCTATATTCAAGTCAGGCAGCCCTCTTGGGGACTGTGATGTCGCCACAAGACTGGCGCTATGCATATCAAAGATGCTAGTAAAGCGTGTATGCATACAGCAGAGCGCTCTCTTGGTTCCGTAGAACCAGTTATTATGCAAAAGTCAGGGTAGGATGGGACTGAAACCGGCCCTGTGTTACATCTTCTCGAAATGCACCTTATTCTGGGAGGGTGTCTATGTGCGCTCACATGTGTGTGCCTGCACTGTGTTCTTGTGTGCCTTTTTTGTGTGCATATAGCAAGCAGCGGCTCTGCACACAGCTGTGGTGCATCATCTTGTATATTATCATTATTATTATGTGCACTACTACGTGTTATTGCGTACACTGTGCCAGCTTTTGTTCCGACAAACTTGTAATATTCCAGCCAGCCTGTCCTCTTGGGGACTGTGGTGTCACCAGAAGATCAGCGCCACCTATATAAAAACTGCCAGTAAATCGTGTACGCATACAGTAGAGCACATGCTTGGTGCCATGGGCTCCGTTACTGTGTAAAAGTTGGGGTAGAACTGGATTCAAACCGCCCCTATGTCACATCTTCTCGAAAGGCAACTTATTCTGAAGGGTGTGTATGCGCGCGCATTCGCACTTGAGATCATTTTTGTGTGTACATGTTTTTTGTGGGGGTGCATGTAGAAGCGGCCCTGGACTTTGCTGTGAAGCATCATATTGTATATCATCATTATTATTATTATGTGTACTTCTACGTTCTATTGCGTATACTGTACAACTTTCCGTTCCGACAAACTTACAGTATTCACGCCAAGCTGCCCTCCTCGGGGCTGTGGTGTCTCCACAAGACTGGCGCCAGCATTAACAGGGATGCAAGTGAAGTATGCATGTATACAGCAGAGCGCTATCTTGGTACCGTGGGCTCTGTTACTTTGCAAAAGTTGGAGTAAGTAAAGTATGCATGCATACAGTGGAGCCCTCTCTTGGTGCCGTGGGCTCTGTTACTTTGCAATGGCTGGG